>NW_010577829.1:185728-204137 GCF_000705375.1 Tinamus guttatus
GCCCTTGGTCAGACCATGACAAGGTTTCGGAGGTGTAGAAATTTGGTTGTTAATAAATGTTCCTGGACATCTAGCAAAGATCCAGGCTGTCCCTGGATGAGCTTTGCCCTAGTCAGTTTGTCAAAGTGGGGGATAGTGAACGCTTGGCTGAGAAGACACTTGTTTCTCCTAGTCCATAGTGAAGGAAAAGTAACTTTTAAGAAACCGTGTTCTTCAGCCGAGCCTGTTTCACGTTTCTGCTTAAGCTGTTTAAATGGGAGACAGAGCAGGGAGTGATACTGCAGAACTAGAATGAGATGGAGATTGAAGCTTGCAATTTGTTTCCATACTTTTTAGCTGTGTCAGTATGTTGCAAATGGGTGCTCAATCTTTGTAAAGGAAAGATATCACATAATTAAGTTTTGGTTGGTGAAATAACTTCTGTAGAGTGTTTCTGTTGGGAAGATGAGTATCAAGGCCAAAGATTTTTTTTGTAGATAATTGTGTTGCTTCAAGCAGTTTCGCTTTTTAAATAAAATTTAAACCAAGCTAATGCTGCTAATGTGCTAGTCACATTCATCCAGTATGGATACCTTTTATAAGCCACTGCTCTTGCCATGCTGGCTTTGAGAACCAGCTGCTAGTATATAATATTAAGGGGGCCTGTGAAAACTAAATAAGTGCATCTTTGGGGGACAAATCTCCTTAAGGTAATAAAGCTGCTTTCTTAAACATGCCAGAATAACTAAAATGTTTACAACCTTTCCCAGCCCCTCACCAGATGGTACTGCTGAAAAAACATGACCAATTCAAGATGCAACATACTTTATGGAAGCCAGTATGCTCTTGGAAACAACCTTTCACCAGGTGTCGTATGGCCTGGCTGTTAGAGAATTTGGAAAGCTCTGAATGAGACATTAAGCTGTAGCTCTTAAACTCAGTTATTGGTCTTTCTGGAACACGTTATGAATTTAAAATGGGCCAGAAAATCAGTATATAGAAGAAATAGAAATTTAAACCCTAAAATAAAATGGAGAACACTACAAGAGATCAGGGTGGTTTTTTTTTTCCCTTTACACGGTGCTGCTATCATCCATTTCTCTTGCTGCCCCATTAATTTTGTTTGCTGTACACAACCCTGTTGGAAGAGCTCAAGTAGCCAGTAAATTACTACTGTTACACATGATAGGATTTTCTTTTAGAGAACTTTTGTTGAATTGGGATTATTCTTCTACAAGCTGAGCAAACTAAATCTGTGAGAATTCCTACTTTGTAGGAAATTTTTATCCCTACCCTCAGTTTGAAAATAAAACATTAAAAAATCAAAGACTACCAGATAATTTCTTGCTGGAAGCAATCTTCTTAATTAAACAGTGCTCATAGAAACATGTAAATAATGAAAATCCACCTGGCCTCATTACTCTTATCAGATTTTAATTTTTACACCATAGTTAAAAGTTCAGAAATCTTGCTGTGTGTGTATGTAATCAAAGAAAGCATTTTATATGAAAAAATGCAATGAGTCTGCAAAGTACAGATTGCTATATCAGGTTCCTACTTCCATTTCTGGGATTTTTTTCTAGCTCTATAGTCTCAATTGATGCCTAGGATTTTCCTCAGCCTTTAAGGTCTCTCGTGCTGATGCCTGGTAAGTGAGGGGTTGAGATCTTTGCGCGAGGTGCCAGTGTTGCCTGTTGCCATTCAGTGGGGGTGGCCCTTGCCTGGTTTCTGAAGCGTTTGAGAAAAAAATAAATATAATAATTCATTTAATTCATTTGTTGTGAAGATGAAGTGGTGGCAATGCGGGTGGCCATGGCACGGGAGGGGGCACAAGAAGGCCAGGGTGGCAGCAATCGTGGTGAGACACAGGGCTGCCGAGGCACCCAAGGCCCTTCGGCCTGTGTTTTCCTTGTCTTCCCTCTTCCCTCGTGTGTTCTTTATTGTAGCAAAAGGCCGATGTAGGCAGAGAGGAATTAATACATTCAAGTTAAAACATTGCTTCTGTAATATGGAAAGAAGCAAAACAGCAGCTTTTCTTCTGGCCCTACTTGGTGGTGCAATGGCTACGATTTTCCCTCTGCTTTTAGGCATGAACACGAGACACGTCTAACCTAACCTACCAGATTTCTAGATACTATTCAAAAGATTCAAAAGTGGCACATGGTCACAATGTAGCCACAACTGTCACAAGAGTAGGGAGAATAAACACACAGATCACATGGACTAAAATAAGCAAAATAGGTAAAGAGAAAGGCAGTAAGCTTATTTTAGTAAGCTAAAAAAGTTTGAGAGTACAGCAGAATCCCTCATGTTTGTAATACTAAAAGTATCCTGTTCCCTGCTTGTGTTCTTCTGTGTTTGTCAAGGACAAAACTACACTGAATTTAATGATGACTAGACTGTATTTAAAGAAGGGTGACTTCCATCAGTTTCCCTTAATATTTGACAGATCAACTGAAATGCTCCTCGTTTGGTTGGTAAATACTAGTCTTTGCTTTTGACATATTCCAGACTTCACATACTTAGGAACAGCAATAACACATGGTCTCAGATTTTATCCAGAAAATGATCATTTTAAAAAGCTTGAAATTGCACATCAAAATATTAAATAGGAAGTCTAAATTTTTGCCTTTTCTTTATTAATAGGGCTTCAAGGTAGAGTTTTTCTGCTTCTGGCTGCAAGAAGTTGTTTATTGTGCATCTACAACAATAGATGCTGGCAAAATTAAAATGTCAATGTAGTATATTGAAGTGATGGAATGTAAAGAAAGATCTGCATTGTAGGCAGTGTGATGTATAGTATCAGGTTTAATTCTTTAATGAATGCAGGCAGAGGCTTACTAACCTTCAACTAGTAGTCATATAAAATACATGAATGTTTTGTATGACTTTCTAAGAAAGCTAAGAAAGTTTACAGTCTTAGCTCCTAAAGCCAGAAGTTCGATTCGGAACTAACCTTTTAAAAAGTAAGACAACAAAGAAGCAATCAGAAGCATTATTTCCAAGAAAAAGTGGTATTTCTGCTCCTCAAGTTAGCATACCCTGGTGAGAAGACAAGTTCTTTTATTATTTTATTTTATTTTCAAATTGTTTTCAATTCTGGATTTTTTTTTTAATTTATGCAATTCAATTCCTTTTCCCTCTTCTCTGGTGCTTTTGTTTTCTGATTTTCGGTCATCGCACAGTGCGCACAGTGAAGGTTCAAGGAAGCGACAGGCAACTTCCCTGGGGTTTGTGCGCCAACAGCCAGAACAGCCTCCTCACCTACCACCCTGACCATTGCAAGATACTTGCCTTGAAATTCTAGAAGATGCCTCCTCAAAAAAGCCTTCATAATGTTCCACACTTTTTCCTGCTGTCATAGCCTCCCATCTTCTTCTTTCTCCTTTCACTCCTTCTCTCCTTTCACTCATGCTTTTCTCATTTCAGGCACTGAAACCTTTTCAGTTTTATGGATGCTATATGTTTTCATAACCATGCCAAGGTTATTTCTGACATTTTATGCCTTTTCCTTTCTGTAACAAGACAGCCTTGAAAGAGACGAAAAGGCTCAAAAATTCTCAATGAACCAGTTCTTCTGCCATTTGTTGACCATTAGATTTGAGTAGTGCATATAAAACAATTCTTGAATGCAAAGCACAATTTACAAATATTTTGTCAGAAATCACCTACTACAAAAAGGCATTTCTAAAATCAGTGTATCTAGACATATTGTTCTGCATTGATTCATGGATGAGTATCAAAAATCTGAATTTAACAAGCTTTGCCTAAAGTAAGATGTATATTATGAATGTAATTTTTGTCTCTCCAGTATTTTTGCTGGCTCCCAGCAGGTGTTTTCATGAAATGCTGGCTGTGCTTTTATCTAGGGTCACCTATGTGGTTTAATGTCTTTGTGATCAGGAATGCGCAACCCGTTCCTGTGCGTCTCGCACACTGTTTGATTCGTTGCTGAGTTACAGGCACGTGCCGCACTCTGCCGAGAAGACCGAGTGCTGTGTGCCAAGTGTTCGATTTCTTGCAGCAGCTTTGGTGTCTTCATCCTTCTCTCCTACCTCCATGAGCGCATACAGCCTGAGTTCCCTCAACATGGGGACCTTACCTCGCAGCCTCTACTCCACCAGCCCGCGCGGGACAATGATGAGGCGGAGGATGAAAAAGAAGGACTTCAAAAGCTCCTGTAGGTGGTAAAGCAACCGCTTGACATGTGCAATGAATGGGTGAGGAGGGGGAAGGTCTCGCAAAAAGGTACCAGGTGCCTTACTGAATAAATGCCAGTCAGAAGAGGGAGCAACTGGAGTTTCTGTTAAATGTGGGGAAGCACCAGCATAAAAATTATTTATGCAGTGCTAAAATGAGATCAATAGAGACTGTATGGCTTGACGATCTCATCTGAAACGTATAATGCCCTGCTTTCTTCAGATCATCCTGCAAGGGCTTGTCATACTGCTACTGCAGTGATTTTAGTTCCTTTTTCAACTCTTCCCTTTAATGTCAGGGAATAAAATTCATAGTTGATTAGTCATGAACAGATTGGTGGTAGGCTCAGCCACCACATAAGAGAAGAAGAGGCTGCCGTTGTACCTCCTCTGTAGTTTTAATCTTTGCATCTACACCACCACCTGTACAATTTTTTTTTTTGCCTAGTAGAATACCAAGTAACAATGAAGACTAAGCAGCCTTGATTCTGACCACTCTCCAGTGTTCAAAACATGGGTTTTCCATGGGCCGGTAATTTCCCTATTTCAGTGTGTTCCACTTTGTCCATCATTACTCCCTGGGCCGGAGAGCAATGAACAAAATCAGAGCCAAATGGTAACCTCCAACCAAGGCCAGTCACTATGGAATTAAGAGGGAAGATTTGAGAGAGGAATTGAGGTTTTGCTTTCTCGCAGAAGTTTTTGTTGCTTGCTTGTTCTTGTTTATTTTTTTTGTAAAGCAAATATTTTTACATAACTTTTGCCCGTAACTACATTTTGCTTTTAATCTGATCAGTCATTTATCACAACTCATCTGCTGACATGCTGGCTTCTAATACATTCTTCTGTGTTACAGGGAGATAGGGTGCTGTCCATGCTAGGGTGTCAGTAGGGGCTGTATGTGTTCTCATAGGCACATGAGAAACAGTAGTACTGTTACACTGATATATTTGAATAGTAAAACGATGTCTGATGCAAAAATCATTCTTAGATTGTGATATATTATAAGACTGTTCTGTACAAGAGAAGACTATTAATCCTGGAAGCAATTTTAATGCTGTTGCAGATGTAGGAGAGAACTGTTATTTGCATTATTTTGTTTTTCAAATATTCTTCATTCAATGAAGTGTAGCTATGTAATTTGCCATCATGCAAAGGTTCAGATTTTCGACCTTTAAGTCCAAAGATTTGCATTAGATTTAAGTGGGAGAGTCACATAGACACTACAGCCCACCAAAGAGATAATCCTAAAGGCGAAGGCTATGGGAATGATAATCTGCTGTGGATTAAGCAAATCTCTAACTACCAGATATCAGGAGGAGGCTTGGTAGTGAGTAGCTTATCCCACATTTAGCTGACCGTGAGGTGTTTTTCATATAGCTTTCCAAAACATGGACAGTTGTCCCCATCCTTGAGTCTGCGTACACTTCCCTACCAGCAGTGGCTACAGCAGCATCCCTGAATCAGAGGAATCGGCTTGAGAGGAACTGGCTACTTTCTTGTCCTTTCCATGAGCTGCCTTGCCAGCCCAAAAGGAGTTCCTCACTTCTGCTGCTAGACTTCTACCTCTAACTGTGACTGTAGTAATTGTCAATGTAAAGACACCCGAGGGACTGAATGTACAAGAACTTGCCCTCTCCCTCTGTAGGAGACTCGTGAGAAGCGGATAGCACTGACTGCTCTGCTTTTCCTAGAGAGGCAATAGCCTCTTGTCTTAATTTTAGCAATTGTTTTCTTAGCCCAGTTGGACTGTTTGATTTTTTTTTTTTTAATGTAACTTCTAATAAATCTTTCGGGATGTTATTGTGGAGAAAAAGATATATCAGTGAAGGGTGCTGTAAAGTTTTCATTGCCAATTATTTAGGAAAACCTGCATAACGTAATGTGATCATCCCAGAACTCATGCAGATGAAGTGTGATGATATAGAGGCTGTAAGCCTTTTATGACCGTGAGTTTGCAATCGTTGCATTACTTATGCAGATCTTTCCAAACATGTGGCTATAAAACTTAAAGGCATACCCTACTGTCATGTGCTTTATTTATGCCATTTGTTTTCCATCTTTAATCTTCCCGCTTTTTCACTTTTAAAATATGGTACTTATTGTAGAAAAGCATATATTTTTTGGTTAATGTTTAATTCCTGAAGTATTTTTTAGTAGATCCATATTAGTACTTGAAAGTGAGAGACACTTTTACACCAGCTTACAATGTAGTTATTATGGCTGCAAGTCTGGTAGCAATTAGTAGCAACAAGCCTCTGCTCGGCAATCTGATGACCAGCAGGTACAGAAACATTTGGCATTTTCCAAAGTTCAGAGTGGGCCGCAGGCACAGTAACCCATAAACTTACCTCTAAAGACATCATGTTCTGCTTCTCTCATGTCTACAGGAATAAAACAAACAAATATATAACTTTCAATTTCAAGATTACAGATTTACCTACTACAAAGGACTTACTACACTGGTTCCCAGGGTTGTTGCCATCTTACAGTTGGATGCAATATATACAAGTATGCTAAAACGTTCCCCTAGCATTAGCAAACAGGGCTCACTGGCACCATATACACATTCACGCAACCCTTTTAATGCAGTGAGATTCCTGGCAAAGGCCTAAGGTTGTAAAGGTCCCTGGTTGTAAAGGTCCAAACCCATCAAGAAGCCAAAAAGTGGTACAGCTGTCACTGAGTTGGAAACCCCAGCAAGTTTTAAGTGAACTATTGAGATGCTTGTAGCATTTAATACAGCCTTAGCAGTGAGCTCTTGTTGCACAGTTTGGAAAAGATATTTTCATATCTGCTTTTCATTCCTGTTTCTGGTTTGTTTGTTTTGGGGTGGGGGAAGGGAATGGGGGTAGTCAATGGTCACTTGCAAGTGTCCACATAATCAAAATACTTATTGGGCTACTAAATTCCACAAATTACGTTAAACTAATTACCTTAACTCTCTTCCCACAAATATTAAACTTGATTTGACAATATGAATGAAAATCTTAGCTATCCTAAGACTTATAATAAATGTTGTAAGTCCTTTGAGATTTCTGAGTATAGTACCAAGAAAGAGTAAGAAAGTTAGAGTTCTGTCTGCTTGCTGCAGAGGACTGGATAGCTGAGTGATGGGAAAATTGCAGCTAGCAAGTAGAATGATTATTATATGATCTTGAGAGAAGGAGAAATGAACTTTTCTGAGCTTTGACACACCAAACTTAAAAATTTCTGGAGGATGGGTGTGAGATCTGATACTACTAGCTTTGAATTTATCAGATCTACTCATATTTTGCAAGTTGGAGAAACCTATATCTCACATGCCGCACCAAAGCTGGTGGCCGTATCTAAGAATAGATTATTAGCATTTACATTTGGATATGAGCTTATTTTACACAGTGCATATAGAGGAAACAGTAAAGAATGAAGGTATCAAGTAAGTACACAGTTCTTACAAAGGGAAATTAAAAAAAATGAAAAGAGTGAAAAATCACAATAATTTAGAAAAGATGGTTGGTTTCAGAGTTAATTGTACTACTGAAAGAAGGTTTGCTGGGAGAAAACAAACTCATGAGTTTTGCTTGACAAGTGAAACTTCTGCAACAGAATTGTTAATGAATTGTTATCACTAAACGTACCTCATTAATCAGATTTTAAGCTAACCAGGGTAGAACAAAGGCCTCTAGGTGAAGGAAATAAATACGCAAGGGAAAGCTCTGAGATCTTTGTACATCTGTGCTAGTAATATCTGTAATGTAAAAAGACTAATTCTTCCCACACCTAAAATACTCCATATTTAAAATACCACTTCAGATAAGCCATGGAAGTTTTATCTAGTTCTTTGTAGCTGCTGGAGGCAGAAAGAGGTCTTGAAGCAATTTAGAGGTTCAGAAAGTAGTAAGATAGATTTTCAGAATTCTAGGCACTGGAGAAGAATCATTGTAGTATAATATACCATTACTTGCATGATACAAATAGGAATCAAAAAAAAAAAACAAAACAAAACTAATTTGTGCCTATCTCATAGTACTGTGATTGCCTGTGTGCACAGAAACAATGCTAAAACACACTTTCAAGGAGAGATCGAAGACCCAAAGGTGCAGCTTGCTGCCTTCGTAGGTAGTCACACAGGATCTCAAATGTTGTTTTCACCTTGTTCTGTAGTGCAACCTCCTCTGGCCCAGAGCGAGAATACAGGAACCTGGAAAATACAGAAGTAGCTCTCTGTATGTCTCACAGGAAGGGCTCCTCAGTCTCTTTAAGCAAATCCACAGAACTTTTTTCTCACAATCTCTTTAGGCATACAGGTTGATAAGACAGGGAAGGTTTGACACACATTACGCAGCTAGCCTGACATAACTGTTGTCAGGCAGTGAACATGTTCAAGCTGATGAGAAGAAGGCATCCTTCTTTCTTGCACATAAGTCCAGATACGTGCTTTGCTGCTAACAACAGCACATTGCTGTAAGATGCTCAAAAAAGCCCTTAGGAATCAACCTGAAAAGGAGATGAGGTTGTGCCTCCTATTCCCTTCGTGCCTTTAAAAAATCCGTTGTCCATGCCTCAGTCTTAACACAGGTAGGATTCAGGGGTGTTCTGAGATTTTAGGGGTGGGGGGCTAAGCAGATTTGCTTTGAACTATCTTTCTGCATTATAGCATGCAACTGGATGCTTTCTGTTTTCTTATAAGTCATAACTATTTATGCACCATTATCCTAAATGGAATTTAAGAGCAATGTCTCCGTGACTAGATTTATGGTACAGATCAATTTTATTGAAGAGCAATGAAATCTCTGCTGCCTGCATATGAATGTCTTTCCCCCTGCTCTGCTCTCTTTTATAGTGTCTTTAGCCTCTAGCACTGTTGGTTTGGCCGGGCAGGTCGTGCACACAGAAACCACAGAAGTAGTGCTGACAGCTGACCCCGTTGTAGGGTTTGGGATACAGCTCCAGGGTAGCGTGTTTGCTACAGAGACCTTGTCTTCTCCGCCCCTCATTTCCTATATCGAGTCTGACAGTCCAGCAGAAAGGTGAGGTTCCCTCAGACAACCACTAAGTGTGTTTTGGTGAGCATTCCTCGGGGTATTTTGGGCTGGTTGTTTTGAACTGGTCATAAATTGCAGGGCCTTGCTCAGTGGAAGGGTGGCATGTAATAAACTGTCTGTTCTGACAATAATATTTCATATTCCTGATGAGCTGTGGGAAAAATGACAAGCACCAGTGCCTTGATCATCCAGAGTCCTCCAGCAGGAGATTGGAAGCTATATTCATTACAGAGGGAAAAAAAATCAACTACTTCTCTGAAGTCAAAATAGTAATAATTCAGTGTGCCATGGGGGAAAGCCTGCTCTGCTTCTGCTCAGCTTTAGTATGTATGAAACCTTAGGAAATACTGGAGTTTTGATTTGCTAGCTATTTCATTGCAGCATTTCTATTGCACTTACATGCTTGTGTATCTTTTTAATCACAGCATGAATTCATATAGAGCAACCATAGTTGCGCATGCAGCTGCTAGTTGCCACTGCAGAGCTACAGCATCTGTAGCCCAGGGTCAGAGACCACGGTGATGGCCATGGATGGGGTGGAGGAGCCAAGGCTGTGCCCTTCCTCTTGGGTCTCACAACCCACACTGGGAGAGTTGATGGTGCCAGAGGGGCTGCACAGGGTTGTGTTGCCCTTCAATAAATCAGAACTGCTGTGTTACTCTTCTTTTTTAAGGATACATTGGATGTCTTTAGTACTACTGGTCCAGATAACGTGCATGTCTAAAGATTGTATTGTTGTGTGCCAAGGTGTGGGGTCCTGCAAATCGGAGACAGAATAGTGTCAATAAACGGTATCCCGACTGAAGACAGCACGTTTGATGAGGCCAATCAGCTGCTCAGGGACTCCTCTATCAACAACAAGGTCACTCTGGAAATAGAGTTTGACGTTGCAGGTATGAACATAGCATTATTGTGTCTTACCAGGGAAGGGGAGGAATAAATTCCAAATATATTGTGTGTGTTAGGCATCCAGGGTGGGGATTTTCTTCTCGCAGGTGCCATTCAGTTGTCAGGTGTGCTGTCTGATGAGGGTGCCTTTTTGTGCTGCCTTCTCATTGCGCTTAGCCCTGCACTGTGGTTCGGAACACAAATAGAAATGACAAGTCCTGTAGAAAGACCTGGCATTCCAAGAATGAACAAGTTATTTCTGGACTTATTTCTGCCCTCACAAAGGAATATTTTGCTGAGCCAAGAGAAATCCTCTACAAGGAAGTTAATGAAATGTTTTACTATACAGATAAGCATTGTAAAAGAGCAGACAAGCAAAAAATTCTTCAGAGTTTATTTACAATACCTTTAACCAACAAGCTAATTAAAGAAATAGAAATAGAACTAATAAAAGCTAGAAAATCATTGTTAATGTTGTTGGTGAATCTTTAATATTACTAACGGCTTTCTCCTCTTTCCTCTGTAATGTTTTTAAGTATTATAGAATACACCTATAAAATCACAAATTGTGTAAATCAAATGAGCAGGCACTGTGTATATGCATTACCCAACCCACTATGTAAATAGTAAAAACATTTATGACTTGTGTGCTGATCTGACAATAGCTCCTTTGAAGTAAGAGCAGTGTCAGATGCTCTCTATCTTGCATAGTATAATTATTATTAATGGTATTATAAGCCTCCATGTCAAATAGAGGCAAAAGATTCTTAGTTTAACAATTCTAAGTGATGTTTTATTATGCCGACATCTAGTATAATGTAAAATTAGGCCAAACACTATTCATGCATTTGAATATGTAAGAAATGGAAATGTAGGAAATAAAAAGTAAGAAAACAAAATAATGAGAGTGGCATTTGAATATGTCTCAAGCCACAAAGGACGGGGAAGTTTTTAGTTGAGTCTCTGCGTTTGTTCGTGCTGCTCCCATTTGCTTCGTGAGAGCAGACTCACGCTCAGAGTCAGACCCTCCTGCAAGAGGGATGCTTACACTGCCATAATTTCAGCTGGGTTCTCTGCAGGCCAAGGCCCAAATCTTGGCCAGCAGCAATGCCAAATGTCGGGTGCAAATGCAGTGCTGTTTGTTCAAGTGTTTTTTGCCTCAGCCAGCACCAGACACTTCTTCTTTAGCAATATTTTGATTCTTTTTCTTCCCAGGAGATGTAAAATCCATGGCAGTTTCAAAATGTATTAGACCTACAGCAACAAAGGCCTAAAATCCTTAAAACTTGACTTTCTGTCCTTTTAATTAAAATCTATCTGCCAGCATGAAAATTTTCATGAGTGCTTACAGAAATTACACGAGCTAAAAACCTGCAGTCTCAGCTGTCTGGTGGCCCGTGCAATCTCCATAAATTCAGTTAAGCCTTAAAAAAATTGAGTCACCGTGAAATTGCCAATAGAGGTGTAAATCATATTTTGTATGTCCTACTTCTTTCACTTCGGCACATGTGTTTTGACTGTCACTATGATGCTGATGTGGTTTAATCAGTTTGCACATACAGTTCCATGTACTTGGGATTTCTGTGTCTCATAATCTAACATTTTTTTATTTTTTAATAGAATCAGTTATACCAAGCAGTGGAACATTTCATGTAAAGCTACCAAAGAAGCATAATGTGGAACTTGGCATCACCATTAGTTGTAAGTGGAAGTGCTTATTTTTAAGACTGCATTTACAGGATGATCTACAGCTAAGTAGATCCTATAGGTACAGACACATTAGTTTTGCTTTAGGCTTCTTTCACTTGTTCTCTGGAATGAGATAGTTAGCAGTGCTATGTCCATTAAAGAAATACTATTCCAGTAGGGTCACCTAGAGCACGTGGCACAGAGTGGCATCCAGGCAGGTTTGGAAGATCTCCAGAGGAGGAGACTCCACAGTCTCTCTGGGCAGCCTGTTCCAGGGCTCTGTCACCCTCACAGGAAAGAAGTTCTTCCTCACATGGAGGTGGAAATTCCTGCATTTCAACTTATACCCATTACCCCTCGTCCTGTCACCGGTCACTGTGGAGAAGAACCTGGCCCACTGATGCAGAAGCTGCACTGGGCAGACCTGTGTGTGCTGGGATGGGTTCTGAAACTATCCCTTCCCACCCCAAATTCCCACTGATAATTCTGCTCTTAAAAAATTATCAGTGTCCACCAAAAGCTAGTGGGTGGGTTTAAATACGCAGTTAGCATAGAAATCCCCTTTCTTTAAGATTTTCAGATTGCTGAAGAGGGTAAGAAGGACATGTACTTATCTAAGGCCAGAGTCTGGCTTTCCTGGTATTAACATTCTCTTATGGATACTTCTTTTCTTAGACTATTAGCCTTTTTGGAATTATTGATATATTTTGAATGGAGATGATTGTCCTTTGACTTACATTTTCAAAGATTTTACCAGCACAAAGAAATAAAATTTATCAAAAGTATATCAGACACTCAGTACTAAAAGTTACATACAAGGAACAAATGAAAGACACTGCAGACCTGTTACACAAGGGTGTTAAATGCCTGACTGAGAAATTATTTGGCTCTGTAAAAAAGTGGTTCTTGAAGTGAAATCATATATCCAGATCTGGATATACTTGTGCAAATAAAAGTATTGGAAAATGAGAAAACCTGGAGAGAGACTGTTCTATTTGAACAGTATTTTTAGCATCAGTAATAGTCTGTGAGATTTTGGTAGAAATATTTTCTTTCTAGTAATTTAGTTAATATTGGATTTTGGAATTCAGATACCTCGTGCTTTTTTTGTCTGATGGGAATAAACACTGAATGGAAAGTTAATGTGCTTGGTGTGCAGAATTTAGCACTCTTTCAAATGCTGCATACCTTCCTCTCTTGCAACTTAATTTATTTTGGTTACTGCTTTATGTTCAGAGGAACATCTAGCTGGTGTTAGCTCTGCTCTTCTGAATAGACTTCAGTATATTTCATATGTAAATTAAATTTTCTTTTATATATTATAATCCCACCACTGAGTTGCATTTAATATATATGAACTGTATCTAACATTGTTTAACTTTTTGTTTGGTTTTAAAGAATTTATACTATTAATGGCAACTTTGCAGATTTTGCTTAGTAAAAGTCTTGATTTGCGTCTTTTCATGCTTGCTTTGCATCACTCTGCTCTGTTCTGTCTAAGCTATACCTTAAATGAAACAGTGTGATTGGAAGAATATGAGTGGTTTTATATTCATTCTGTCAAATTTTCGTCAGGACATTGTAACACATTATCATGACTTTTATTACTACCAGTATTGTCAGAGAGCTATATGATTTCTTCCTTAAAAAAATAAAAAGGAATACTAAGTTTTAACTCAGCAGAGCTTGTGTGACCAGGCTTCAAGCAGAAACGATGCAGAAGAGCAGGTTATTTCACTCTTGAGCTTGATCTGTCTGGGTAAGTGCTAGAGACCTGGTTCGTCATCTTGAAGAGTTTCAAGGCGCAGAGTTAATAGTGAGTGAGAGCACATTGCAGAGAGCACCTGTTTTGTTTCATGAGAAAGTACTGTCTCAATAAAAACATTGCAGAGAGCACCTGTTTTGTTTCCCATATCCCAAATTTTGTTTGATTTTTGGATGACAAATTTGAGAGGTGACCAAGACAGACACTTTTTGTCAGAAGGGAAATGCACTCTTCACCTCAGGTTGGTATTTGCTTAATTTTAAGTCCAGGTGTTGTTTAAGCCAGATGTCAAGAGGCAGACATCCTTGAAGTGGAATCTATTTCTTTTTTTGTGTATGTGTTATTTTCCTTGGTAGTAAACACAAAGTTGGCCTGCATGGAATTACAGTCAGGTACTTGTAGGCATATATATCAGTCATATTAACTCAATCACAAAAATTTAGCAGGAAACCTTAGAAAGTAAGGCAGAGGAAAGTCTTATGAGAATTGTTGTAAACCTGGGGCATTGAGTTTTGAGTAGTGAATGTTAGCGCTCTCTCAGTAGAATGGCGTAACCTAGTGATGACTTAAAATAAAAAATGAACTTTTATCATCCTTGGGCCTTCCCTTATCGCTGCAATATCAGTCTAAGATTGACCCGCCAGTATCTACTTGCTCTCAATGCAGAGTCTACTGCATAGTTTGCAGAGAGAAGTGACCCCATATTTCATGATGCAGCTACAATGATTTGCACCCCCAATTACCTGGCTGGAACAATTAAAATATCTCAGGTTTTATAATTAGGTCATTCAAATAGAGCATGACACAGCACTTTGTGTGTGTGCCATTACCTTTCCATAAGAGAACCAGTCCATAGGAGGGGGGATGGCTTTCTAGTACAGTGTTAAATCTCTGTCAATTTATTTGACAGCTGTATTCATTTTAGACCATGTAATATATATATATTTTTAGATCAATTTCTGTGACACTGGCTGCTTACTTGATTGTAAACTAGTATTTTTTAAATACGCCAAATGATGTCCAAAAAAATTGCTTACTAATATAGTCTGGTAATAGTAGTTAACAGCTCTTTCTTTGCCTGCCTTCCTTCCTTCCTTCCTTCCATAAAATTCTGATATCCTTAGTGTAATGAACTGCAGCACCTTGCTTCAGTAATTTCTCTGAAGCTAATGGGACTACTCAAGGAATAAAAAGCTGTAAAGCTGATAAGAATATCAGAATCTCAAAGCAGGGGCAGCTTAGATCTGGGGCCTTTTTCAGTTGAGTTTTGAAAATCTCCAAGCGTAGAAGTTGCACAGTCTCTCTGGACTCATGCTCTTTGCCTATCCAGCATCTAAGTTACACTATTTTTTAATATCAGCAAATGCTGGAGAAGTATCTCCCATTTTCCTTCCCTCACTGCCCCCAGTGTGATTCTGTCACCTGGATCCATGAAGTGAAGCTTGTGGATTTTTTGCCTGTTTGTAGTCTTTGCAAGTGCAGGTTTGTTGTTTGATAGGGACAGTTTTCTAATGTTTTTTTAAAAAACAAAAATAACTCAGAAACTGCATGTAAAAATAGAGAGTCAAGGCTGTACCATGTCACTTTCTGTGCTAATTAGTTAGGCTGTATTTTTGTTGACCTGCACAGGCAAGTAGTGCTTTGCCACTGGGACTCTTGCTTCCCTACCCCCCAAGTAGGGATGGAAGTGGCTGCGTAGCCAAGAGGGCTCTTGTCTTCAGTGCTCCTGCTTCCTTTTGGGTTTGGATGGAGCTTGCATAATGGATGAGGTGGAGGACTGCAGAAAGCAAGAGAAGGTGATCTCATGGTCAAGATAGTTTAATGTTACCCCAGATAAATTAGTTTTATCCTTTTTGTGCAACAGAGTTATGCTGAGATGCTAGTCATTCCATAGGGGAAGAAAACCAAAATCCACAGGTGGCTGCTTGATTTTCTCAGGAAGCGTTGAGATCCTGGGGTCACATTAGCCGAAATGCTGAGCGTATGCAGCAATAGCTGAAAATGCCAGGAGTCATCATTTGAACATAGATGGCATTATTCATTACAAACTATTGTGAAAAATAGGGTCTCTAAATTTTCACTCCAATTTGTCCCTAAATGGTCCCATATGTCATTTCTTCATCTGTAAAGTAAGAATAGTAATACTCGGTGTGCTTGTGGGAGACAGAGCCTGCTCACTAATGTTTGTGAAGCAATCTTAGGCTGTGGTGATGTGCAGTATGAAAGCTCAGAAGCTTTCAGTGATTTTCTCTCTGCAACAGAACTCGAGTTGTTGCAGTAAGTATGTCATGAACACTGAACTGCAAGAATAAAACCAAGTGTGGACTACCTGCTTTTTGAAGGTTTGTCAACGTGGGGGCAGGTGGGTTATTTCACACAGCATTGTTTGCTGCCTAGGCTTTCTTTTGTGAGATCCAGTAGCACAGAGTAACCAACAAAAAACTGCAGGTTCACTCTTACTCAGTTTGAAACTGTAGGAAGTCCATGTGGGACGGCTCATCTTTTGCAACCATATGGGCTCTCTGGATGTTTCATTTGGTCTGTGAATTTTGGCCACTGATTCTTCTTTATTATAACACCTTTATTGCGCTGTTCCCAGAGTCAGTTTGCTTGCACTTGAACTATTGAAACTATAAAGGATTGATTTCTGTCATTCTCTTAATTTTTATGAAAGCAGCTTAATAAGAAGGATGCAGAATAACTACCAATAGGTCAAGAGGAAATGGCCTCAAGTTGCACCAGGGTGGGTTCAGGTTAGATATTAGGAAAAATTTCTACATGAAAAGAGTGATGAAGCATTGAAACAGGCTGCCCAGGGAAGTGGTGGAGTCACCCTCCCTGGCAGTATTCGAGAAACATGTAGATGAGGCACTTAGGGATGTGGTTTAGCAGGCAGGGTGTTGAGGGGCTTATGGTTGGACCCAATGATCTCAAAGGTCCTTTCCAACCATTATGGTTCTGTGATTCTATGATCTGAGTATCCAGATTTTCAAGTGCGGGCATTTTACTGCAGGTGACACATAACAGCAGAGGCTTAGTTGTAACCCTAAGGGTTAAAACACAGGACTTGATAGAGATTTCATTAGAATTATACTTTAAAATTGTAAGAATATGCTAACTGGCAAGACAAACCTGAATTTTTAGTAAATGACAAAACTATGTCATATAGTTTAGATGTGTCGCATGTATGAAAGTATGAGAAACAATCTCATGTGAAATGTGAAAAAACGTGAAAATTGTACATCTTGAAGAAAGTTATTTTCTGTTTTCTAAGCTGCAACATATGTGTTTTTAGAAAGCGTGTTTTTTAGACAAAGTGCTGGAAAGTCTTTATGTCTCTATCCTCTGGGTTTTCAAGATACTGTGTGTGAAATGCAGATATTTAGCAGCAGATAAACAGTTCCTTTGTAAATTCAAAAGATTTTTTGGCCAGGGCACTCAAGATTAACCAGGATCTGTTAGAATATTACTGGAAACATTGCCTTCTAGTTGCTGTAGGAGAAGATCTGTCATTTTCCACCAAGCAGAAGAATCATGAGCTGCTAAAGTTACTGACATCTGATACTGATTGTTGCATCAGATCTTCAGTACAACAAATGCATGAAACTTCTCAAAACATAGTGCTAAATGAAGCTGCTCCAAGAAGTATTCTTCTGGAAGCAATCAGTCCTTATCATCTTCTCCCTGTGGTTTTCTGGGGTAGTGAACTGCTTCCCTTACAGCCAAGAGTTAAGCAAAATTGCTGAGTGGCATTGTCAATGGCTAGCTGAGCTGTCTCATAGAAATATGTCAGATGTCTCTGCATAAATCATTAAATTATTGCAACGACTGGCATTATAGAGCAGAGATGCCTTTTAACCATGATGGATAAATAGCAAGTGGAAGGTTCTGTCGAATATCTCCTGAAAGAGATGTGCAAGAAGAAGATTGCACATCCTCTCCAGATTTGAGTAATCTGTTGCTGGCATTGCAGTGGGTCCCGTATGTCTCTCCAGTAGAGAGTAGGGAAAAGTCCACGGTGCTTAAGGCTCTGCACTAGTATGGAGGGGCAATTTCTCATCAAAAGGACCACCAGTTTATTTCAGAGGGAACAGTGGGTGACGTTGAAGCAAGCATCCATGCCATGTGAACCACATCTGTGCAGATGTGCTAACATCCTAACAACCCGTATGCCTAGCAACCACTCTATTTTTCAGTTATCTGCAGCACAGGGGCTCGAATAAGGGATGTTACAGAGAGGCTCCCAAAGCTTGTCCAGAAGTCTGACTATTACCCCCTGGTACTGTTTCATGTGGGCACTAATGATGCCATGAGGGAGACTGAGGGATATCAAGCGAGATTTTAGAGCCCTAAGCATGACTGTCAAAGGTATGGGAGCCCAGGTAGTGTTCTACTCTATCCTACCAACAAGGGGAATGGATTCAAGGCGGAGAAGGCGGATATGGCAGATTAACAACTGGCTGTGCGCTGGGCTTGGCAGCAGGGTTTTGGCTTCTATGACCATGGGACTCTGTTTTATGGCCAGCAGCTAGTGGGGAATGATGGGAACCACTGCAGCAAGAGGGGCACACGTCTCTGCCAAAAGGCTGGCCAACCTGGTTAGGAGGGCTTTAAACTAGGCAAGAAGGGGGAAGGATAGTGTCACACAGAGAGGGCGATCAGTACCACACAGCTAAAGTCAGATGGCATCCAGAGGGAGTATAGTAGTGGGGAAGTGAGGATAGGATATGATTATAGAGGGTCCTCTTTCACCCCTCCTGGGAAACCTGCAGGCTCTGTTACTTCCCTGAAATGCCTGCACACCAATGTGCGAAGCATGGGGAATAAGCAGGACGAACTGGAGATCTGTGTGCGGTCCCAGC
>NW_010577829.1:206825-221695 GCF_000705375.1 Tinamus guttatus
CTCTTTTCAGTGGTGGTCACTGATAGAACTAGAGGGAACGGCCACAAACTGAAACATGAGAAGTTCCACAGGAACATAAGGAAAAATTTCTTGACAGTGAGGGTGACAGAGCACTGGAACAGGCTGCCCAGAGAGTTTGTGGAGTCTCCTTCTCTGGAGATCTTCAAAACCCACTTGGACACAGTCCTGTGCCACGTGGTCTAGGTGACCCTGCGTGTTCAGGGGGGTTGGACTAGATGACCTCTAGAGGTCCCTTCCAACCTTAAGCATTCTATGATTGTATGATCTCATTTGTTGTAGAGTAGGTGTCTCCTTTCTCACCCTGTAAGAACTATCTTCTTACCTCTGTCTTAAGTACTAGAGACAGGGGTGAATGTAAAGGATTTGGTCTCCTCAGTAGAAATGTGGCCAGAACATCTCTATTGGTCTCCTTTCTCACCCTGTAAGAACTATCTTCTTACCTCTGTCTTAAGTACTAGAGACAGGGGTGAATGTAAAGGATTTGGTCTCCTCAGTAGAAATGTGGCCAGAACATCTCTGTTGGTCAGGGCTGTGGAAGATGTTTTATGTTTGACAGAAGCTCCACATCAGTAGTTGTACTGAAAGTTTCTTCCTACAAAAGTCTTCCCATTTGTGTTGTGCCTACACAACATATTATTATGTATCACTGCAGTTGTACCATGATGCCTTTGCATGGTTCAGTCCTGGCCTAACTCAGAACACAAACATGTCAGGTTGGATTAATTTTGCAACAGTCACCTTAACTCTAGCGTTTTTTAATTTTGAGGTGTTTAAAAACTTACAGCTTTTAATTGTTTGTTTTATTTATGTATGTTTAATGTAGGGGGGAAGAAATAGAATACAGATATATGTGTATGAAATATTGATTCGCTTACATAATTAGTGCATGTGAATATATACAAATAAAAACAGATACTTGTGTATTCTTTATTGCAGCTCCATCCAGTAGAAAACCAGGGGACCCTCTGGTTATCTCCGATATCAAGAAAGGAAGTGTTGCTCACAGGTGAGACATCCAAGCTTCTGGGAGAAATGTGTTTTCCATCGTATAGCCAGTGAGACTCAGCTGAAACTGAGGGAGCTTGAAGGAGACCTTTATTTTGTGCACACTGGTTACAGGTGACATAGTCACCAATGAAGAAACCGTTTAGAAAAATCTGCCTAAGTTGTATGATAATATCTTCTGAAATATGTTGCTTTAATAACTTGATAATATTTCATATAAGCCTGTTTGTATGTTCACAGAACTGGGACCCTAGAACTGGGCGATAAGTTGCTTGCAATCGATAACATTCGGCTTGACAATTGCTCAATGGAAGATGCTGTCCAGATCCTTCAACACTGTGAGGACCTTGTAAAGCTAAAGATCCGCAAAGATGAAGATAATTCTGGTATTAGCAATGAGCCTATTGCAAATTATGTGTATTTTCAAGATTTTTTTAGGATATAGTGTTATTCTTTTGCATTTAGGGAAATGATTTTATTAAACATTCCTGATTTTCATAATGCTAATTAAAAAATGTCAATGTAAAAAAAAAAGGGGGGGGTTTAATTTTTGAGATTATCTCAGTGGCTGTCTTGCCTTCAAGAGCAGTGCTGCAAAAGGAGGTCTTTTGTATTTCAGAAAGGCAGGTTCGCTGCAGATGTAGCCACGTAAGATTGATCTTTCTCTTGAAAGCATATTGAAGTGTTCTCTGCTTTTAAGATTGGAATCATGGATAGCAATCATATAAATGATATGATTATAATCATATAAACTTTACTTCAGTATGACTGTTCACATGTGTAAAGGTAAGTAGTACTTTACATGCTGTGCTGGATAGCTGATAGGGGAGAAATATATGATCAGCCTAATGGATTCACTGAAGCTGCTATCATTTTGCACACTTATAACTATCAATATTCCTTTTTATTCCTTTATTCCTTTTAATACTAATTTTATTTCTTTTGATAGCAATTTTATGGAATACATAGGAGAAAAATTTTACCTGAAGATAATAAAGCAATTTCTGTTATGCAAGAAAGGAAGTCCAATAATTATAACTGCCATTATTACTGCTATTTATATTATGGTACTACATAAAGGCATGAACTATGGATTCAGTTGTCTTTCTTAAGTTCTACACAGTCTCACAGTAAAGAGACACTGCCTTTTGCAACTTATTATTTAAGAAGATTAATCAAGTATAACTGTTGAAATGGTGCTTAGAATTGGACTCAGATGCTTTTAATTGATAGAAATCTTTTCTACTTCTGAAAGCAAACAGAAAATATCTCCTCAGTATAATCAACACAAGGCAAAGGAGGACGCATCTATCACCTTGTGAAAATTAGCTTTCAGAGATAGTTTTTATCCAGCAAGGTGAATGGTTATTGTGGGCTTGGATGTTGTAGCTAGGTCTCAGCAGGTGAGGAGGAGGAAGTTCTCAACTCACAGTCCTTCCAGGACAGCTTTTGTTTCCCTTGAAGTTGGTACATATTTTCTGTTATCTCCACTGAAATGTGGATTTTAGTCTTTATCCCCGTGGAAGACATCTTTGACCTCTTAGGTACTGCACACCAGGGTAGATATAGTGCAGATTTTAGTCTGTGTGGGATTCTTATTCCATGGAATACAAATGAGTATTACTTATTTTATGGTTACAGTATATATGTGTCAGTATCCATGTATCAGGATTCTTATACAAGCTCAGTGTCTTAATCCGGAGAGAACTGATGTATCTGAGCGTATTCATTTCAGCTAATCATGGACCCATTAAAGAATATTCTCTGTACAAATGGTTCTTATAACAGTTCAGTAACTATCAAAGGATAATTAAAAATGTTTAAAGCAGATTTCAAACATTTGAGGTCTAAAATGAAAGTGTCCCTTGAAACGATTTAAAAAATAAAAATTAAAAAGAGCGGCAAAGCGGTAGCAAAGGTGTGCAAAAAGTGCACTTCATTTAAAATCAGTTTTAATTGTATTTGCCACTTTTGAATGTCTGACTGATTTTTCTCACAAAAAGAGCAACTGTGCTTCTCTAATGGCACAAACCATTAATAAATTGCCCGAGAACAGAAAAGCTTGATGCTATCAGATGGGTAGGCATGGAGCACTCCAAAACAACTTCTAATTACAGAATGAGATTAAGATTTTAACTTTTTTAACCTCTCATGACATGCATTGAAAAGGGCAGGGCAGGGAGGAAGGCTGTCTGCCTCCCTCTCTCTCCATCTGTCAAACTCTTTCTTTTGATATTTATTTTAATGCATTTTGAGCTGCTTCTAGCTCTTCCTTCTGTTTTTCTTTCCTCTGCGCTCTCTCCTTTTCCTTGATGTGCCAGACAGTTGTCCATAGTTCAAAGCCCTGTTCCTCATAGCCAAACCTGCAAGCAGACTCAGGGACAGAGTAATACCTGTCAAGGGCTCCCCTGAGCTCTGCACTTTGGTCTGTATTGATGACCTATTCTGAAAAGCAAGAGAGCAGTAGGCAGAACAGACACACTTCAGCACAGAGAATCTACTTTTGTTTAATGTGGCTTCAAAGAATTATCCACATTTGCACTACTATGAGAAAGATTTTTAAAAAAGGAAAATATTACAAAACACGAGACTCTAAAACATATGATAACTGGTTACATGCCTTCCACAGGTGGAAATAATGTTTTCAGCAGAAAGTACAATTCTCCTTTTTTTTTTCTTTTTCCTGACAGCTTCCCATTCTGAGGCTGATTTTATCTCCTGATTAACCTAATGGCTGCCACCCTTTTTAAAATAACTGAATTCTTAGCTCTCTAAGCAAAGAAAGCTCTCTAAGCTCTAGCAAAACTAGTTTTCATTTGAATTCAGTCCACATGTGTTCTTGAACATCAAGCCTTCCTGCTGCCTGGCAAAAGGGCTGAAGATGTGTAGCAATTTGACATTTGTTGCATTCTATCATTAATTTTGTTAACTAGAGCTGCCCAGAAGAAGCACATAATGTAGCAGTCTCCTTTTCAGTCATTCACTGAGATCTATGAACGTTCAACATTAATGTGGCAAGGCTGCTGCATGATTAATATCTTCGTATTCCCTTACAGCTGATAACAGAGAAGCCTCAGGATTGTGTCGACACTTAGCAAATACCAGCTATTGCATTTTCGATTAGTTTGGTCATTTACTTTCATTCATTCTGTTAAGTGCTGAAGTGTCTGTATGCCACAGTTGTCTATGTAAATATTATCAATGTGAGATGTCGAAGAATTTGTCGTTGATCCATAATTGGTTTGATAGGCAACCAAGAACTGCCACTTTATCTGCTGTACTGTGGCAACTTCTTTGCTACCCTACTGTATGTATAGCAGGGTCTGGGCATTTTTTGGAAATAGCACATCAGAAAAAGCATAGTTTGTGTTGAGGGCCAAGACCTGTTGATAATGTCCCAAGTAGGAACCCAAGGCCAACATGAGATGGCAAAGACCTTGTGTTCCTTGCTGAATGAATACTGCCAATTCTTCTTCTCTCCTTTAATAGTAAATGTCTATGATTTCTTCTATGTGGATAGCAAGTAGGAAATAGGAGGGAGCAGGGCTGGGTGGAAGCTATAAATCTAAGTTTGCTGCAGTTTGGAAAGGGAGAAAATAGCTTAAAAGTTAGTTTAGCATAGTTCCCCTGCTGTGCTAAATTACCATGTTCAACATTAGAAGAAAGCAACTCTTTAAACCTTTCCGGGTGATGCAGGTTTCTTTTTTTCCTTTTAAAATTGTACTTTCTACTTGAGCAAAATTGGGAGCATTTAGATGATTCCTTACTGGTCTCAGTTTAGTGCTAATAGCATTTCCTGAATAGTCATCCTAGATCTTTTCCACACTCATTGAGCCGTTCGTAATGTCACTACCCAAAGATCTAGGAAAAGTTGCCTGCCAGGCTGGATACCATGGCTGAATACCAATATCATAAGATGGGCAAGGAAGCATTTATTATTTTGATCTGAGGAGAAAGCTGACATTTATAACTTTAAAATACTCTCTCACAACTAGAAGCTGTTACAGTTAGTTGCTCTCCTACTGTGATACTTTTAGGTAATATGTAAA
The DNA here is from genome assembly GCF_000705375.1 of Tinamus guttatus. The sequence continues at coordinate 211,901 of NW_010577829.1, forward strand.
GAACATGCACTATATTAATTAATTTTGCTGTAACATCTGCTGAAGTATTGTTTAAGAAAAGTAAATTGCATTTATTCTTCTCCATTTCTGGTGGCTATTTGGTGAGACCAAGATTTGACAATAATGCAAACAAGATCAAAGTTAATGCAGTTATTGTTTGCAGTTATCATTTAGCTTAGTTGATAAGCATAAAATTCAGAAGCTATTTTGGATTCATCTGTTAGGAAAACTCAAAACTTGTCCATCAGAAACATGGGGTATATTCCATTTTTTTCCATGTTATTTTGAGTAAGCTTCTTCTTGAAACTTCCAAATTCTCTTTGGTTTCAAATGCTGTCCATTCAAATCAAGGAACAGAAGAATAGTTGTATTTATACAACAGTTGTGACATCTCTTCTGTAATAAAATATCCTGAGTTACATTTTAATGGCAAGTAAGCTATCAAGATTTTAAACAAAATAAAATTCAGTCCTACTAGAGTAAGGGGAATTTTGCTATTGATTTCAATATAATCAGGTTTTGTCAACAGAAAGAGATTGCGTGAGAGAGATTTGGTTTTGAACAAAAACCAGTGATTATGATTAAGAAGTATATGATATGATTGAGAAGTATATCTGAAATGTAATCCTTTGAAAACGTGGTTTGATTAGCCGTCACTAGTCTGAATGTGTTATTTTTTTATTCCCTCTTTCATAAGAAACCAATTGCATCCCCTTGGCATTTATTGCAGATGAACAGGAGAGCTCTGGAGCAATTATTTATACTGTTGAGCTCAAGCGCTATGGTGGCCCTCTCGGAATTACAATCTCTGGTACTGAAGAGCCCTTTGATCCCATAATCATTTCCAGCCTTACAAAGGGAGGATTAGCCGAAAGGTAAATTGAAAAACAAATCATTATGAAGAATTCTTTTTGTCATGATCAAGGTTTTCTTTGTTCACATGAGCATATTAACTTTCATGACTTAGCAATATTTTATTTATTTCTACAAGTTTGAATTAACTATCTTTTTTTTTTCTGTCTTTTTATGATCATTACCAAGTTCAAGAGCATATATTAATAGGATATTCTGAAACATGATGTACCAAACAGAGCACAGGATTGTGGTACATACTATAACTCACCTAGGAAGGACCAGTCAGCTCACTCACAGGAACATTTTAGCAGCCTTTTAAAATTCTTAGCCTTGTGCAGTAGAATAGGCAAAGAAAGGACTTTAGGTGTTTAAGCTTATCTGAAAACACATATACATTTTTGTATACATACCCTTCTCATATACATAAGCTGCATCTATATATGGAATTCCATACACCATAGGATAGCATTACCCAAGGCACAGAGATGTTCCTCATAGTAAATGACGGAATAATGCCAATATTAAGTTGTTGCTATGACCTGTCATTTTTAAATGTATAATATATATTGCAACAGTTACCTTTAGTGGTGGTTTCAGAGAGAATATGCAGAACCCAAAGCATAATAATGTACACAGCCAGGATGAACAGTACATTTACACAGTGTGTTGCTTTTCTTCTGTTGATGTGATCCATCCTGAAAGCTACGCCGGTGAAATAGCTGGTTACTTGCTCATATTGCCATTATCTGTTCTGTTGCAAGACTTTTAGAAATACCATATTTATTTCAAAATTTATTTAGCTGTTTGAGATTACACTTAAAAAGTGGGCAGCAATGAATATCATCCATAGGTGATTAACTCAACTGCTGCAGTGAAACAGAAATCTGCATCTACGTGCCTCAGCTCTGCTTTTGTCACTACAACAAAGGGGACTTGCTTTAAACATGGCTAACAATAGAAGTACTCTGTAACACAGCTGTAAACCCAAAACTAAAGGAAGAAAGGGACACTTTCATGCGTCCAAATATTTAAAGAAACTGCCCTTGTTGCTTTTTATGCTCCTCTTTTTCACTGTTTTACATCTCTCTTGCTGTAGGACTGGGGCAATTCACATAGGAGACAGAATCCTAGCAATAAATAGCAGCAGCCTGAAAGGAAAACCTTTGAGTGAAGCCATTCATTTATTACAGATGGCAGGAGAAACTGTTACCTTGAAAATCAAGAAGCAGACAGATGGTGAGTATGGCCAAAGTAGCACAAGTGCTCTTTAAAGAGTGTGTTTCTATATATTAACAAGTATTTAAGCCATTCCTGGATAAAATGTTATGTAAATAGTAACAAGCATGTCCTTCAAACTGTAGCAAAGCTATGACTATCCCCTGGCTTCTTTTTTATAATCCTCTTCAGCAACCAGTCCCAAGAAATTTTCTGTCCCTGGTCACATCAATGAACTGAGCGATGCTGAAGATGAGACCATGACTGCGCAGAAAGCTGGCAAGCTCTCAGACCTCTATTCCACTACAGTCCCAAGCGTCGACAGCGCAGTAGAGTCATGGGATGGCTCTGGTGTTGACACCAGCTTTGGAAGTCAAGGTACCATCAAGAATATAACCAATGTTTAAAGCAAAAATTACCCCCTTCATGGTTGACCTTCCTGTGCCTTAAATAGAACCTCATCTGTACCAACTTTAAAGTAATGCGCCAATGTCTCATTACGGCCACACACTTTGCCAGGCAGCGTAATTTCTTACACTTGGCTGGCCTCAGATTCATTCTTTTATGACAGTGTGATGTGTTATGAAGCATTTATCAAGACATTACAGGCGTTTGTTAGCTTTACTGACATCTGAATAGCCTAGCCCATAGCTCATCCACAACTAAATGAGTTTATCCTTCAAATGTAGATTAATGCAAGGCAGGGAACATACTGAGGATTTTCATGAATTTGAGCAGTTGATGACCATTTGCAGTAATTTTTAACTGACAACAGAGAAGATGTATTTTAAACTGCTGAAGGGGGAACATCATACGCTGCTTATGATTTGTTAATCTCTTGCCTCTTCCTCATTTCTGAGACATTAATGTGTAATTCTCAGCCCTCAAAAGCCATCCTTCTGTTTAAAGAGATAATTTTAATTAACACTAACTTTTGCACTTCTGTTTGACTCTTGTTTAATAGGATTTTCAAATAATTTCATTTCAGTTCATATAGGATAAAACAGATTTATTTAGACAGCGGGGGATACAGACACCTTGTAATATTCTAGATAACAAGAAAAGTAGCTTCTGATCAGCTTAAGTTCTTTATTTAGCTCTTTTAAAAATTATTATTTCCAAAGTAATACAGGTGTGCCCAGTACCTTGTAGATGTTTGACAGATGGATATTACCTCAGATAGATAATTTTTTCCTGCTCGCTCTGGCTTTGTGCCATCTTTCAACTCTATCTTTATCTTTCCACTTCTGTCTGTTGCCTTGTGAGAGCAGGAGCTCGTGGTGGGCTGAGTTGTACATATTAGATATGTACAATTGTATAATTTGTGTTTCACTGGAATTACAGTTGAGATACTAATTTGTCCCGTTTTCTGTTTTTACCCATTTTAGTCTGCTTATCAAAATAAATCATATTAGATTTTCCACTGATTTTTAAAAGCTCTACAGAGAAGTATTGTGGAGAAAGTGCCAGAATTATAGCTTTTTCTTGTGTGAATAGATATTTGGTTGACATTGGATGACATTTGCTAATCTGCTCAGCTCTGGAAATGATTGAGACCTAGAGAACTTTCTTGAATCCCAATCATTCAGACCCAATCATTCAGACCAAAACTAAACCAGTATCCGTCTCAAATGGTCTTTTCTAGCTACTTTAAAAAAGTACATGCCATTTCTATAATATGGCCTGAGTGTAATCAAATTTGTGCCTTATCCCTTGCCATGCTACCCATGTGACCCACATTTCTGCTGAAGTTCATTCTGTGTTGACCTGTCAAGTCTGGCTTCTCTCCAAACCTTTCTTGACATAAGCACAGGCTAAGGAATTTGAAGAGTTTGGGGGATGTTTCTGGAGCACCAGATAATGCTTTATCCTAGTAGTTACTAGTGTAATGCTGGTGAGCCATCTTTTCTCTCCCACTTGAATTAACACCACATTTTCCACCCATGTCTAATGTGGCTGCCTTAAAACTGGGAGCCCTCTCCACCTGGCATTCACATTTTCACAACCAAAACCCATCACAGAACTTGTGAGTTAGTATCTGCTGGTTAGCTGGGGAAAAGCACATCCCTCTGTAGTTACCTGGGACTTGAGGGAGGTTCCTATTCATTTATGGAAGTGAATTGCCTCATTAGTGAGGTGATGGTAGTGATATTTGTTAGTCATCAGCAAAATAGAGCATAGAATCATAGAATCATTATGGTTGGAAAAGACCGTCAAGATCATCGAGTCCAACTGTGCATCCTCATCCAACACACACTTCAGAGAACTCCACCTACAGAGACTGGAAAGCGAATGACCCAAGATCAAACAAATGTACAGCAGCTCCAGAGCGCTGGGTTTTGCTTAGCAGAATTCCCCAGCATCAGACTGTAACAAGTCAACCCATATGTTCTTCTGGCACATCCCTTGAAAATCCAGTCTGTGTCAGGCTTAGCTGGACCCAAATTGCACTTAATTAAATATAAGAATTACTATTGAACTAATATTGAAATTGCTTGTATGATAAAATCACCCAACACTAAATGCTTCAGCTGCCAGGGCTGCCTCATGGTGCTTACACAGCATTGAAACATTTGGAAAGGGCTGATAGGGAAATTGCTTTCCCCAAAGGGAACCTTCTAAGGGAGCCAGACCTTTCCTCATCTCTTAGAGCCCTGGGAAAAAGCCCAGGGATGGCAGTAGCTCTGCTAAGAGCAAGTCCCTCTTTCATTCCCGTGTTGACCTGTTGCAGGATAGAGCAGCCAAGCAGGGCAGTGCAGGGCTGTGATTGTGGGGACACGAGTCCTGTTGCAGGATTAATCCTGTTAATGCTCCCTCAAGGGTCTCTGCCCCATGCTGGCATTTGCATCCAGGTAGTCATATGAATAAGTAGCATTTTGCACAGTCTCTTCAGTGAGAGCAGGAACTCTGTGCCATGCACATCCCACATATCCCTCAGAGCCTCATTGAGAGCCTCGTGGAGCTGCAGCCCTGCTCAAACTTTGCATCTGCTGTCATGGCTAGATTGCAGCTCTTGAAAGTCAAGAGTCCTTGTCTCAGATTTGTTACATGCCTGTTGGAAAAGAGCAACTGGCTACTGGCAAAATCCTTCACGTGTATATACTGCACTTACTTCAATAGCACGCTGCCGTGTTGCAGAGCCAGAGTGATGCTCATGTGTGTCAGTGCCACGCTAGCTTGCACTGCTTGTGAAGTGCTGCTGAAAGGAAAGCTGCATTAGGAATGCCAGCAATCCAGCAAAAGCAGAGGTAACTTACACTGTTTCTGCCATTGGCATTTTAAACTGAATCCCCATGATCTAATTATTTTTAAAGGTTGACTTAAACTATTTAGATAGGACCTTTTATTATCTGATTGTAACAGAAGCAGCGGGTTTCAATCATGTTTAAAAGTGCAGAGATAGCTCTACTTGTTAGAATTAACATTTTATGCTGCTACTTCAGTCAAGGGACGAAACAGATTAGTCTGATAATGTGCCAGGACATGTTTTGCTGCTGCTCTTCCATTTCCCTTACAAAACAGAAGATGCTCTATGCAGTTACATTTGGTTTGTGCAACAGTGCACCTTACACATGGTTTCTTACAGAAAACTGGTCACATTTTGCTTCATTTAGGAAAAATATAATGGAACATTAAACTCACACCCAGTTCTGCAACCTAGAAGACTTGTCTAGTGCAAGGATCACAAAGAGTGCCTCCCTCGCATATCCTCTTGAATAGAGTGATGAATAAACTTTGGATGCAGAGGATGCTCACCCCCATCTCCTGGTCATCTCAATGACCTAACGCCCAAAGCCTGCTTGGCCACGATGCAGTTGAGCTTCCATCGAGAAATGCCACAAGGCACGGATGATAGTCAAAAAAAAAAAAGTATATCTTGGATTAGAAGTGTTATGTTTTGACACGTGGAACTGTCACTCTTTCAAACTGTCTCTGCATCAGACCTCAGGCTTCGAGAGGAGATGCTCACTTGGCCCAGCAGAGCACTGCGCTCCCTGCAGACGTCCCCTGCATGATCTCCGTGCTTTTGCATGGTTGAGGCCAGTTATTTGGATATTCTTGCTCCTGACCTATATCAAGATGACTGTGTCATTGCAAAGTTGTTTTTCTTTGACTATTATATGACATTAGTTTTTAGCTGCACTGCTCCCAAATTTACATAAGTCACCAAGAGGCAGAAAGAACTTTGTTGTTAGTCACCTAAGAAGTCAAGTTTTCTTTTTTAATATATCCTTGAAAATTCAGTTTTAATAAGTCTGAAGCACATTTGCTTTAATATATTATGTTTAATTTTGGACATATTAATTTCAACATACACATTTTTTCACTAATACTCAATATATACTATCAATTTGGAAAAAAACATCCCTCAGAGCACAGCCAATTTAGGACATAAGTTAGGTCATTTATTCTTCCAAATACCTGACTGCTCCTGCAACAAAATAACTAGCATGTATGATATACAAATTCTAGAGAATCCAGCTCTAAAAGTGTGGCTTTCTGTCATTACAACACATACAGTGTCATAAACATGTAATTCATCTTTTTAGGAACCAGCAGCTATCAGGCTTCAGGATACAACTTCAATGCCTATGAATGGAGGAGTCCTAAGCAGAGGGGCAGTTTGTCCCCTCCAAGTAGACCACGAAACCATCCATTTCATGACACAGGTTTGAGTGATGATGAGTGGGACCGATCTACAACAAGTGGGTAAGTTTATGTATAAGTTTCCATTTGCTGGTTTGCAGCTACAGCTGTGCTTCAGAAGCCAACACTTGCTGTCTGTCTTCCTAAGACAGCTGTAACAGCTGTAACAGCTGTTTTAAATACAAGATATATAGCATTTATAGTTTATGAAACATATTAGGGCAGATTAGTGACATTTATGGAAGATTATAATTTCAAAAGCAAGATTTTTATTTATTTGAGTTACTTCAGATTAAAAAAAGAAGAAGTTATAGCGTATATTTCTGCAAAATAAAGAAACTGAAACTTTCCTTGGATAAACTTCACAAAATGTCTTGTCTAGGCTATAACTGCTTGCCACACATTCCTCCTCGTCTAAAAAGTAAATCTGTAAATCTGCTGTAATGTAGTAAATCTGTAAATCTGTAAATCTGCTCATCAGTGAATTTGTCAGGCAAAAGTAGGAGCTTCCATGATGGGAGAAGTCTGGGGATAGTGAAAGCCCCAAATCCTTATTCTAAGGGTCATCCATCAGTAGAACAGTGGTGGAGACTTGGGTAATTCCTGCCAAAGAACAGTTCTTCCTCAGATGAGGGAAGATAGACATCACATTTTAAAAGATTTCAGTGCTTTTTATACTTGTCATCAGACTATGCAGGCATGTTTGTGCTTCATTAACACCATGTTTTCTTGGTGTAATGGCCCAATGAGCCTGAAATCCCAGTCTGTGATGAATTCAAGTTTAACACTGAAGCAAACCTTTTACATTCCTGTATTGATGTTTTGGATAAGTGTATCCATAAAGTCTGGTCTACTGGTCTGGAAATGCAAACCACAATGGGGTCAGCTGAGAGTGCTGCTCTTCAGAAGCTGAATGACAAATCCTGTGATCCAGCAGATTGCCCAGTGTTTTTTTTTTCAGCAAAGTCTGGATAGATGTTAGCTGGGAACTGGGCAAGTACCTGGGCTCAGTCCTGACCTTGCTCCTTTGTTCTCTACTGACCAGCAGCACAGCAAAAGTTTTTACAAGCTGAAGTGCACAGTAGGTAATAAAGGAAGTTTATCATAGTTTTCCTCATACTTCCTGTTCTTAGTAAGTTAATGTCTTTAATTCTACAGCAGTATTTTCATCCACTGTTCACCTCTGTGTTTAGCTTCTCAGACAAGATGCAGCCATAGATTCCAAAACACTAACTGTTTTGGAGGTGCATAAGATATAGGCTGAAAGTGTTCATTAGAAATGAACCAGGAAGCTAAATGATAAAATACACAGTTTTCTGAAAATAAATGCATGTACTCTACCACAATTTAAAGCAAAATTCGGTAAAAAGAATGCCCATTAAAGGGTTTTCTCCTGCTTCCCAATATGATCACACTTGAGATGCACAGCAAAAATGAAAGTGGTGCTGAATTGAATACAGTATCTGTCTGTAAAATGGATTATGCCAGACACAACTGATGGTGCTGCTATACCAAGTGCTGGTGTATTTGAGAAGGGCTTGCCTGTTCCTGCAACCTGTCAGAGGGATCTCCTCAGAACTGTCTCTTCTCTGCCAGAGGCTAAGCACTCAGTCTTCTTCTCTAGCACTAAAAAGTAATTTTTCTTACCTTTATTTTGTGTAGCACAGCCTCCAAGAATATGTGGCAACAGAAAGAGACTGAGCCATTGGGAGAGACTCAAGAAAACCATTTAAAGCAAGCTTCTGTAGAGAGATCAGGGGGAGAGAGCATCAGGAGCGTGAAGAAAGAAGGCAAGCAGTGGAAAAGTGCCACTGGCGGGCAAAGGAAAGGTGGGGGACAGCTGGAAGAGTGGAATACCTCCAGGTAGGCAAACCTAGAGTGCACAGGAGCAACACCTCCTGGGACAGGCTGGGGGAAGGAGAGAAAGGGGGAAAAATGGAATAAGGTACAGAAAATACATAACTAACAGGCTGAAGGACATTTCAATTGCCAAGTATTTGGTTCCTTCAAGAATTGGAGGGAAATTCGCCTAATAATTTCAACAGGAGCTAGAAGCTCCTTTCCTCAGGGCCATATTCTCATAGTGGCATAAGATGATAGTGGAAGGTCCCGTTTTATAACCAACAGCAAACAACACTCATCTGGCTAAGGGGATTTGAGCCATCCTTTCCATTGAAGTTGAAAGACTGCCCAGTTGCAAACCCCAAAGCCCAAATCCTAGAGCATGCTATAGTATCCTAGTGAAAAAAGTGGATTCAGCCTCTCTCATACAATAAGAATGAAATCATGGTCCTTATAACTCTAAATCAGCCCAAAACTCCCTTAGCGGTTTTGTGAAAATTTCTGATGGCCAAGTATATTCACTACAGATCAAACAGAATATTTCACATGAAACGAAATTATGGATCCTCAGCTACAAATTGTTTTATTAATGTGGCTGTAATGAAGATGGAAAAGCCAAACATTTTACACACACAAAGACATGATTTGGAGAAAAGGGGAAAGAAGAGGTGAGGGCAGGAAGAGGAGTTGCTTCAGCTCTGCAGAGGTTGAGACTTACAGTCCACATGCTTTCAGGTTTCACAGGAGTCAGAAGAGGAATGGACTTATCTCAGCAAATCCAACCCTTGCTGCCTCAGAGAATTGCCTCAAATAATCCTGTTCATTAATGAAAGCCCCATTTTATATTATATTTTAATATTAGCATATAGTATACAGAAAAGCATTGAATTAGACAAATGTGTCGATATTCAATATTGGCTGTTAGCGTAACTACCTTGGTTTACTGAAAGAGCTAGTTTCAGAAGCCAAGGATCTTTCTAAAATCCTGTTTTAAATGCTTTCTTATCTTGCCTGTGAGGAATTGCACCTGTGATCTGCGTAGATATTCTCACCATGGCTGTATCTGCTGCGGCATCTTAAAAGACATGTGGTGCTAGATGGAGAATCGTTGCAGACAGGTCGAAATGGCTGATGGTTGTCTGCCCGACTGACCATAGCTCTAGGAAAGCATCTCTGAGGCAGAGTTTGTGCGTGAGATGCCCTCTGTTGTGCTGGGCAATTCCCCTGTTTAGAAGC
>NW_010577829.1:221712-243033 GCF_000705375.1 Tinamus guttatus
TTCCTGCTATTCTCAGCAGTATTTTGTCGAACAAGGCCTCGGATGCCTCCCCAATGGTGTTTGCTCTATTTACATGCTGTTAGGCATAGCTAGCTGCAGTCTGGGGGCAGCTGCTCTGAAGTACCAGCTTGCCCGAAAGGGTAAATCCTCCTACTTTCCTTGCCTCGTCCTTCCCCTTTGCCTTTTTGATCAGCGTCTTCCCCTGCAGCAGCTCTGATGCTTGTGGGAACCATCACTGAGCTGCTTCCCCTTGCTAAGATAGCAAAAAAATCCTGTTCCTCCTACACATACACTGTGATGGTATCATGTTGTGTTGTCTCTCTGCAACCCATAATTGGCATTTTTATCACATTTCTCTTACTGGGTATCTTGCCTAAGCCTCACTGTCACTAGTGCTTTGTTCAAAATGCTAATAATAAGGCTTCGAGGCTTTTATGAAATATCAGGGACCTAAGTCTGCATGTGTCCCCGAAAGTTCCTCGATATTTGTGCATAAAGTGCCTGGAACAGTTTATACGATGGCTGTGAGATGGAGTTAAATTGATCATGATAAATACAGCTTAGACTGAAGGAATGAGCTAAAAGTACCAGGATGCTTCTTTGAAGCAGACAAATTTGCAAGATACTGTTTGCAAAAGTGGGTGCTCTTTGCCTGTTCTGTGGGAGAAATCCGTGAGGTTGAAAGGTGTAATTGCAAATATTTCATTGCACTGAGCAGCTCTGTGCACTGCTACTGCTGAGATCATTAATTTGTACAGAGATGCCCTGCTTTTAACCCAGTAAGAAAAGTATATTAAATTGTTCTTGGAATCCATTTATCTCCCTATGGAATAAGACAGGGCTCAGAGTCCCACTCTACATTTCCCTCCAGCCTTCCCGGCCAGCAGCTCTCCGGCAAGCTGCTCTCTTTCCAATTGCAATCTCTGCCCAGGCACGTGTATAAATTTTATCGTTCATGGCAAAAAAAAAAAAATCCATCTCTCTTTTAACCTCTCATTGTAAATCCAGCTTTGCAGGTACCCATGATAACACCGAGGCTGACCAGGAGGAAAATTTCTGGTCTCAGGCTCTGGAGGATTTAGAGACCTGTGGCCAGTCAGGAATTCTGAGGGAACTAGAGGTAGAACAATCTTAACCTTTCTTTCCAATTATAGAGAAATACAATGGTTTTAGTTTGTTTTACATTCATTTTATTTTCTCCTTTTTTTTTTAATTTTAATCTGCACTAATCACACCAATTCATTTAAAAGCTTTAACCCCTCTCCACAGGACAAGGCTGACAGGCGTCTGTGTTTGAGAAACATGACTCTCTTGGTACCTACCCTTTACGTTTGTATTTTCGCTTGTGCAGCTGCCTCCCCTGCCCCTAACCAGAGCTATTTTCTTTTGTACCATGTAGCTGAACTTACATAAACCCCCAAGCTTCTGACTTGCAGCTTCTGCTGTGCACACCGCTGAGGCTGCCTGCACAGGCAGCAAATGGCGCAGAGCGTTTTAAGTGCAGCGGTGCATTTCATTCTCTTACAGCCGCTTTACGCAGCTTCCCGTAGCATGTTAGAGGTTGTCTCCTAAACAGAAACTTAATTTAATTAAGGTGAACATAAAAGAAAATCTTCTTTTCAAAAGGCTTAGCCATAATCTTACCACTTGGCCAAAAAAAAAAAAAAAAAAAAGAAGATGCCAATGTGAAAACTGTTAATTGTAGAGCAATTTCTTCCCTGTGCAACAAATTTTCACATTTGATCCTGAAGTTAATTGCAGATTTAACCATGCTTCATGTTAGGTCGTGGTGGGGGGAACGGAGAAAGAGTGACTACGAGTCTTTCCTTCTACTAATCACGTTTTTTCTAAGTTCTTTAATCATAACAATTAAGACTATACTGACACTTAAAGCTGTGAAATGGAAGGTCCTAAAAATATTTTCTTTTATGTTCTTTTAAATTCCTTGGAGCTGCAAAACTGGCAGAATCTCATTTTCATTTTTATGTTATATAAAGTCCTTTAGCAGCCAGGAGGAATGTGAATGGCATAACTGGGTGAAAGTTTTTCCGTTCAAATTAATTGTACATCCTCTGATTTATGGCTTCTGTTTGCATGTATGAGTAGCAAGATGTGATTCTTGTGTATTTGTTACTGCAAACCAGAGAAATGTAGGAGAAGAAATTGGTGTTTTACTGGCTTTATTCTCTAGTTATATATGGCAAAGTACTGCAGGCTTCTCTCGCAGTTTTCATTATTCAGAGCACAATAAAAGGATATGGAAATAGATAATTCAGCGTGACCAGAATTCAGTCTTTCCAACATGTTGAATTTTCCTCAGATCTTTGTACAAGTAAAATTCAGAATTGTAGGTGTTACGTCATTTATAGCATCCTCTTATAGCATGAACCACAACTCCGAGGGGAAAGCAAGACTCTCATTCAGGGTGGCAATGCCTCTGTTTTACGCAGTACCATTGCATAGGTGAGGACCATTTCTCACTCTTATTTCAAGGTTTTCGGCCAAATATCAGAGAAAACTATTGTTTGCCAAGTCCTCTTGCTGCTCCTGCTCCATCAGGCAGTGCTACATGTTGTTCCTGAGCCCAAGAAAAACTGTTAGAGCTGCAATATTTTATCTCATAGTGAAGGTAGTGCTGGAGCTGGAGGACTTAGCCATACATGGTTGCCCAAGTCAGAAGCAAATACCTCTTTGCCCATTTTTCTCTTTTTTTTCCCCGTCTCATTTTTAAGCAGATTGCCTTTGCCTGTGCTGGTCAAGAGTTCAAAACCTCTTGACTTGCCCATTGATTCCAAGGAGAATAAATAGGAAATTCCCTTGCCCCATGTCCCACCATAGCGTGATTATACAGATGCATTTCCCAGGGTCAAATCTCTTGGCCGCGCAGGCGTCTCAGGCCTGCGGGCTGCTACTTCTTGTGTGTGCCCATTCCACCCAGGGGATGAAATGACTCGTCGTGGTCTTTCAAGCTTTTACTCTCCATGGCTTCTCTCATGTAACTGAAAAGGTTTGTTCTTAGTGAGACCAAAACTAGCGGGTTTGTGTCCCTGGAGTATTGTCAGGACTAGCTAGGGCAGGTGCAAGGTCCCTTTTCAGGCAGCGTAATCGCCTGCATGGAGTCTCCTCCGCACCTCTGAAGGTCTCCAGCCACTGCCTGTGCCAGGGCTGATCCTAGACTTGCCTTCACATCCGGCCAACTCACGTTTTTTTTTTAGCCTTGCACATTCACTTTGTGTTATCAATCCCTTCATATAGGTCCAATTCCAACAAATGCAAATATGCCAGTGACTCAGATGTCACTATATTTACACACAAAATATTCTAAAAAATACACAGTTACACTGTACTCTCTTCAGTCTGCCAGGGGACTAGCTTACCAAGCAGAGATGCTTTAGTGCTCAGTATTTTAGCTGAAAATACCATTTGGAAACTCTTGCCCATGGGGTTTCATTGCTGTGTTTTGTTGTGGTCCTTTATTTTATAGTGATTTGCAAGCAGATTGACCATCTATCGTTTTGCCTTTTGCTGTGCCCTGAGTGACTGTTTGGATAGAGAATAGAGAAGTTTTTCTTACTGCTGTATATTAACCGTTTACCTAACCTATATTCTGTGTGAAAAAAAATAACCTGTTCATTAATGCTCTAGGCGACAATTATGTCAGGAAGTACCATGAGTTTGAATCATGAAAACCCACAGCCCCGCAGCCAGCTGGGAAGACAAGCCAGCTTCCAGGAAAGAAGTACTGTAAGGCCACATTACAGCCAAGCTACCCGTAGCAACACATTGCCTTCAGATGTGGGGAGAAAGTCCATGGTTCTGAAAAAAATAAAGCAAGAAATGAAAGAAATCATGTCACCAACTCCTGTGGAGTTACACAAGGTCTGTCATTTTTCTTCTGACAATATTGAAATAATATATGCAGCATGGGGAATCTAATTATATGGCGGTACAGTAAGTACTTTTTATAATGACTCTACAGATGTGATTTTGGGGCCGTGCGTATTAGTTCGTACAAACACATTAATGATATATTCTTGTGGGGAAAACAAACTGAATAAGATATAGCTCATCCACTGTTTGCTTTTATAAGAAAAGCTCAGAAGGGACGGCTCTTTTGCAAAGAGGATCCACTGGTAATTTGAACTGACAATCGCAATAATTTATCTCTACCAAATGTGTTTATTAAGAAAGCAAAGTTTAATTTCGAGAAAATACTTTTCTTTAGAAAATTACTCAGGAGGGTTTGTAGCTCCCACTGGTCTTTTTTCAAATTAACACTCATTTCAAATCAAATACATGGTACTTGTATGTACATAATATAGAATGTTATTTCAGATTAGCGATTACTTCTCTTCTAACTCCTTTGCTGTAAGTAGGATAAATAATTTCCAGTCTGTACAACTTCTCATTACTTAAGGCTCTGTTGGAATCACCTGATGATATTAAGGTGCCTGAACACCAAAAGGACGTTATTGATGAAGTATTTCAAGACGTAAAGAGCACAGGTTTAAGTCTTCAGTCCAGTGATGTTGTTATGCCAAAGGGTTGCACTCACATTCAGCAAAGGCACCCTTTTCTCCTGTGGAATATAAAATCTGTCTTTTAGAATGGTTGTTAAAATCTTTACTGGAAAGGAAGAGTAAGATCTTTTTTATTAATCTATCCTATCCTATCTTTTCCATCATTCTGTTTTTGTTGCTAGTTCTAGAGTCCTGGGTAGTAAAAAATGCCCTGTCCTTGAGCGTTCTCTCTCTTTGGTTCCCATTTTATGATTGCCATGACCTTCTGTTTTCAATGTTTTCACTATTTATTCAGACAACACACCCACGTTCCTGCTGTCTGCTGAAGTGATACTGAGTTTCCTTGTACTGTTTTCTCATCAAGAGTCTTTTTCTTCTCTAAAGATCTAAAAGTTGAACTTGCACGATATTTTCCAAATTCTTACAGTCCTTTAATAAAAACAGAAGACCAGTGACTGAATCTTACAGTGAGACCCAGCACAGTGTGCTGTGCCTCTGTAATGACACACGCGGGATGAAGGCCTTAACTCAAACCTCTTGTGCTGGTTTGATTCCTGCCCATCTTGGTGAATTCTCATTTATCTTGGGTTTTGTACAGCTTCTTGTGCAGTGACATATCTGTTATTTTCTCTCCCCCCCTTAATTTTTGCTGTTAGATTGTTTCTCATGCACAGCTTATCCAGTCATAGTTTTCCCAAGCAAGCTGCAGTGCAGGTCTGACTGCACCTCATCGTCAGAGAAAAGCTTGGATTGAATTGTTCTTCATAGCACATCTTGCCAGCAAATGCTTCTGTGGGCTGATGCCTTAGTCAGCTGAGGTCATGTAATAATAACTGTTTTGGAAAACTGTGGTAGTATAAGAACGTGCGGTAATGCCAGCTAGCACACAGCTTCTTTGTGACTTGCCTGAGCAAGGCATCTAGGTATGTCCTTGCCTTTAAACAGCCCCGTGTTCCCAGGTTCTAAGGCAGGACTGGACACGGGTATATTTACTGGGCAATGGGATGAGTCTGCTTACAGCAAGATGGGTCAAGAGGAGGAGATGTTTCACTAGCTTCTCGCAGCCTGAGTATAAGAGAGAAAGGATATATGAATCTAGTGAAGAAAGAGCCACACATCTGCAAAAGAAATGCATTCATAACTGGTCCAAACATACAAGAAATGAGATGCACAAAGAATGAGATGGGAGAAAACTGCTGAGGCCATAACTACAATTCAGTCTGAGCACCTGAGTAGACTGTCGTTCTCAGACAGGCTCCTCTCAGAAAGGTAGCACAGCCCTGGGCGTTACTTTGCTCAATGCTTGTGCTTTGCAGTAACTTAATCTGTATTCTGCACTGCTATTTTGTTCTTTAATGCATTACTTTCATCAAATATTTACTTCAACCCTTTTTGTCCAGAGGAAAGTAGAATTGATAGCCTAGCAGTGTCGTATAATGATTTAAAAATTTGTTTCTAGATAGCTTAATAAGTAACATTTAATTTAGCTGGAATGCATATTGCTATATCACTACCCAAATTTAATTAATGCCTTTAATTGACTTGATCTACCAGGGTAAACATATGGATTAATATTTTATCTAAAACTCATAGAGGACCTTTTTTAAAAGTTTTATATAGAAAGCGTTCCTCTGAGAGCAAGAAGAAAAGCACTAGGAATTAGACAATTTTTCAAAGTTTTTATTGCAAGTAGTCATTAACCTAAAATTATGGTTGGTTAAAATACCTGAACATCTGATCTGTGCATGATGTATGAATTTAAATTAAATATTTTCTCATATATGTGAGACAGCAGAAGCCATAGAAGTGGACTCAAAACTTGTAAGCTTCCATTTAAAATTTGTGAATATTTAACTGCTTATGAAATATGAATTAAATTTTCATTACAGCTTTTTTTTCCCTTAGTCCCCGATGCAAATTTAAGAGTCTGAGAAATCCTCTACAATCTAGTATTGTGATTGAAATTTCCAAACAGTTATGATCTGGAATACAATAGCAACAAAAAATGATTTAGATGTTAACATGAATTACCTTCAGTCTCATATCTTTCAGCTAGGCTGTGTTAGCAGCAAGGGAATGTAAGAAATTTGTGTGAACAGGCTTTGCCCATACTCACTATTCAGTAAAAAACAGAGTTTTTCTCATAGCAAGTTTTTTTCTCCGAGATCCCCTTTTACGAGTATTTACTGCCATAAAAAGAGATAGCCCCAAAGTTATAACCAGGTCTATATAAGCAAAAGTTCTCAGCAGATAACTCCCATCTAAAAAAAGTAACAGCTGTCAAAAATGCAGCAATATTAAATCACAGTGTCATTTCCTAAATTAATGAATATCAGTTTAATTTTCAAGCACTTCTTAAATAAACCAGAAGTCAAATGAAGATAGCCCTGCAGGGAAACGTATTTTTTTAATCTCTTATGATCTGTAGGAAGGACGGGAAACACTGGTAGGGATTACTTTGATAGACTGTGGAGTATCCAGTACTGGAGATTTCAAAAAATAAGACAGAATAAACAGCTCTTGCTAATGCATTAGATGCAGCCAATCCTGCCTTTGGGCAAGGATACCATCTGGATGGATTCAGCTCCATTAGCGCCAGTGTCTGCCAGAAGGGGAAGGAGGAAGGAAAAAGAATGGGAAGGAAAGGGAAGTTCCTTCAAACACTGTACTGCCTGTGCTAGAAGAGCATATATGTTAAGTCTCCTCTCCTCTTAAGCATGGAATCACGTTTTTACAATTACTTTCACTAAGGCTTCTTTAAGAAGCAGCTGGCGTGAGGAAACTTCTATTTTTTGTGTCAGTGTGGAAGAAGTTATAACCTCATTTAAATAGAGTTTGTGTCTCAGCTGATTGCTAATTATTTCTCATTTTGGTCATAAAATACATAGGAATATGTCAAAAAAATCAATCACCTTTTTATTTTTTTTCTTTTAGTTTGTAGTCTCATTTGAAGGTTAGTCTTGCAGCAGTCTCATAGCAGCTTCAAACATCCTTGAGAGAAAAACTCTCTCTCATGATGTTACCATCATGCTTAATATGAAGGACGCATCTGAAATAAAAAGCAAATGTTTGACATAAAGTTTAACCATGCCTACAAAAAGTCAGAGCATTCATACTTGGGACATCAAGCTTCTTAGGGGAGTCATATGGACATTGCCTCCTAGTACACTGAAAATTTTATTAATTCTTCATCAGTGAGATTATCACTGAATCTTCGTGCCACAAGCAAGTTGAGGATCCTCTCCTTAAATTTACTGGGCGCTACCAATGGCAATGCCAAGCCATTATAATTACAGAGCACTCTTGATGGGGTAGTTTCATCAGGCAAGCTAGTGTTTTGAATCCAGCGTGAAATAAATGGTAGCAGTAAACACTGTATTTCAACTGTGAGAGAGAAGCAAGAAAAAAAGAAAAAACACACCTAAACCTATCATTTCAAACCTAAACCTAAGCATATCAAGTACCTACCAGTTTCTGAAGCCTCCTCTATGAAATAGCTGAACTCCAACACAACCTATAAAGACCTCATGCTCTGACTACCTCAAAAACCTTCACCTAAAATAGTGTTATGGCTATTTTGTGCTTTTGAATGCCCCACTTTTGATATATAGTTGCTAGACCAGAGTTGTGCCAGTGTCACGGAGCTGCTTTTGCTCAGGATTTCCATCTTTCCGAGCCCGCTCTTGTCCTTGCCCTTGCAGAGGTGCTGGCTCCGCTGCCCACCATTCCTTGAAAGTTAAGCCAACATTTACAGCCTTTATTGTAGTGACTTGGGCTAGGTTTGATGTTATTAATTATGTTTCGACAGTCCAAACCCGGGTGAGTCACAATATCTATGCAGATATTCCCCCTCTCCTGCAAAAAAAAACTGACATTAAAGGCACTTAGTTAAGCAGAACAGACCAGCCTAATCCCCATGCACAGATACCCTGGCAGATAGAGAAGAAGCAAGCCAAAAAAAAAAAAAATCCAATTGGCCAGAAGAAGAGTCACAGCTTATTCCTGAATGCTAAGGAGGTTCTGAACATATTAAGCGAAGATGTAGGGGGCAGGGGCCTCAGGTGAGACTAGGAATATCAAAACTAGCAGGTAAGTGATGATGCTATGGGGAAATGAACCTACAAAGAAAGGCTGCCTCGTGCATGCAGCAATGCAGACGTGTGCACGAGATTTTTTTTTTTTTTTTCCTCTTCTTCTCCCTCATCATGTCGCATTTCCTTCACAGGTAACTTTGTACAAGGACTCCGATGGAGAGGATTTTGGGTTCAGCGTCTCAGACGGTTTGCTGGAAAAGGGAGTGTACGTTAAAAACATTCGACCGGCCGGGCCTGGGGACCTGGGCGGCTTAAAGCCGTACGACAGACTCCTGCAGGTAGCGTTGGCAGCGCGAGCGGGGCACAGCAGGACGGGGAGGGCAGGCGCTCCCTCCGCAGGCACATCGGTCACCACTCCTCACGCATTGTGTTTGTAATATCAGCACCGTGCGGGTGTCTCCACTAGGAAAGGGTGTATATGGGGGCGGCAGGGGAAGAAGGAAGATTATTTCAAACAGCAAAGGATGCAGATGCTCTCTAGAACGTTAGGCTTTCCCATGGCATCGCCCTGCTTCTAATCAGTGTAGCCGCTAAACCCCACACTTACCAGTGCTACACTGAGGCGGGAAAATCTTTTTTTTTTCTGTCAGCCAGCCCCATAAAAGCACCAAAAACCTTCTGAAGTTTTGTATATGAGCTGATGTATTTAAATTAATGAGCATTGTGATAGTGAGGAAAAACGTGCTGTTAGAAGTCACTTATGGAGCAGACACTGTGACGGGCGACAGCAGCCACCCCCATGCAACCAGGTGCCCCTCAGAGAAAACTAACCATGGTCTTCAGACTGGGCACTGTGCTGCCTGCTGGAGGTAAACGAGGTCTCCATCCTACTGCAGATGATGGTCCTGGTCTGTCAGTTTGGGCCATCTCATTTTGCTCTCCTGAAGCAGTAACAAAAAGGAGTCTTCCCGTCTTCCAGGTAAACCACGTCCGTACCAGAGACTTTGACTGCTGCCTCGTCGTGCCGCTCATTGCCGAGCCCGGCAACAAGCTGGAGCTGGTGAGCAGCAGGAACCCGCTGGCATCGCGGCAGGGCAGCGCCGAGGAGCCGCCCTCCTCCTCGACAGGCGGCGAGTGGGGCGGCCAGGGGGGCGCCCTCCTTCACCCGAGCGGCCTCGCGGGCGGCGCCGAGCCCACGCGGGATCCGACCAACACCTTATAGCAGCCGGCCCCGCGCTGGGACGCTCGGCAACGCGGCCATTACGGTGCTAAACCCCCTCAAGGCTTTCCTGAGGCTCGCGCGCGGACGCCGCGCGGCACTAAAGCACAGGAGGATCCGTCTGTCCGTCTCAAGGCTTGTATCCATTCATGGTCACTTTTGAAAGACTTTTAATTCATAGTTGTTTTATTATAAACAGTCTACTGTAAGCAACGAGGAGCAAAAAGCATAAAGGCCCCCTCATCCCCAAAAACGGGGAGACGTTTAAACATGGTGTAAATGTTCCTTGCCCTCCAACAGCAGCTGTGGTTTGAGGGGAAAGCACAGCGTTAACCTCTCCTAGCAGCATGTCCAGGTTACACTGTTTTTAAAAGCATTTTTTGATGGCCAGGGACTGTCTGATGGCAAAACAAGAAGGGCACGGGGTTGCCCCAGGATTTCTTGTAAATTGGCTGTAGCTGGAAGTGGGGGGGACATGAGGTCCCTGGCATGAACTGCCTTCAGACAGAGGCACCGTTTAGACGTTTTTAACAAAATCCACATAGGAAGCTGCTGTACGTGGTGAACATTACTCCCCCACTGTGGTAAATTTTTATTAGAAATATGTTATTCCCTATGCAATGAAATATTTAATGATATGTGTTGCACCCTGTGAGGGTTTTTTTTGCTGTTGTTTTTAAGCAGAGACTTTTTAAGACAGTGGGATAAAACATCAGAAGAACTAGTGACAAGAGTAAAACTAAAATGAGTTTAGACAAATTAGAAAGGTTTTGAAGGGTTTTTTCTTAATTACATGCAAAACTGATATGAAAGCTCCCTAACGCTCCATAAAACTCTGAACTTGTAGTGTTAAATATGAGCTCTCTTTATAAAGTCAAACAATTTCTTGAGGGGACTAAAGTCCATTTAAATAAGCTTTGTTTTCAGCCTTCTTTATGATAAACATACCCTGTGCAACACGTTTTTAGAACTGAGAATTGTAAATATATTTTACAAACACATTACACGAAATCTCTCTGACCCCCACCCCAAAGCAATAAAATACTGCCAGTTGCATTATAAGCTCACCAGCAGCTGCTTTGGTTTCTTCCAGTATTCAAGGTGTTATGGTAATTATTGTTATTGGTGAATATAAAGATACTGGATTTGTACATTTGTAGAGTCTCCATATCTAAGCAATCACAGAGTTTTCTGGTCAATTTAAACTGTCTAACTGTATCCTTATTGCTGTTTCCCATAAATGAACAAGGTCACCTGCCCTGCACACACAAGTACATCCAGTTTATATTTCAGCACTGCCAGAAATGACATTCAATGCTGAATCATGTAAAAAATAATGTCCATGAGTCACTTAAATATGTATTTTTATTTGTAACAAATAAGTATTAAACTGTAAAGTATTTTTGTACAAATTTAATACTTTAATAGCATGATATTTATCGTCTATGTATGTTTTTTGAAATTCAAACTGTTGCAAATATTTGTATGGAAAAACTGTATAAATTGAAATAAACAGTGATTTAAAGACATTAACAACGAGGTAGTATTTTTCTACTTCAAGTTTTTTTCCACACACATAGCATTATTGTTTTAATAAAAAATATCATCTTTACATTTGAGGCATCCTTAAGAAAAAAAAAGGCTATGGCAGAAAAAAGAGTGAGAACGTAAGCCATTCAAATTTCAGTAGAGCTGGTCTGAAGTTTGAGTAAAACATTCAGGTTATTTAATCTTGAAAATTACAATGCATGAAGTCATGCAATACAAAAGAAAAAAGAAAGGACAATACGCGGTACATTATTTGAACTGTGACTCCCAATTTTGCTTTTGTTACCAAGATCACGAGCAGCAAAAACTCCATTGGGTAGAAAGAGCAATGGCAAGTTTCACATCTCCTAAGGTACCAAAGGGCAATGTCCTTCCTTGTCCTTCCTGTGACTGCTGCTTGCTCCTTCTGTGCGTGACAGGATTAACATCGTGACCCAGCCAAGCCTCATGCCTGTAGTTCTGCCCTATCCAGCACAACTGAAATTCCCTTTGTACACCATCCATTTTTCTGGCTTAAGAGCACACTGTTGCTTCAGAAAGGCAGTAAGAGTTTCTCACTGATGCTGTAGCATCATGAGCTGCATACAGCCTGGTACAGATAGAATGTTTAAAACAA
The DNA here is from genome assembly GCF_000705375.1 of Tinamus guttatus. Next base: position 233,650 of record NW_010577829.1, read on the forward strand.
GAAATTCCCATGTATTATTCAAGGGAACATCCGGCTTCTAATAGCCCTGTAATTCTTGTAGTTCTTTTTTTTTTTCCAAAATAAAAAAATGACTTGATTTTTGATGACTAACGCACCAATGAATCTTCTACTAAAAGCAGATCATTGAAAATATAAAAGGCTCCCTTTAAAACAAGCTCTCCTTCAAAGAAAATGGAAATATAGGAAAGCTGTTAAAATCTCTGCATATCTGGTTTCTCTGTCCCAGAAATCTTTAAAATAAAGCTGTCAAAAACAAGTGTCTTCATTAAGAGGACAACTGATTGATTGTTAGTTTTTGAAAAGCTTCTTAGGAGTTACATGTTCCAAACTTAGATTCCTGAGTCTGGAAGACCCGAGTGGGGTGTCTTGTTGATTTGGCTGTCAAAACAAAACAAAAATGTTATCAAAGTTGACATCTGTACACAAGGACAAAGCTAGTATTGTCTAAGCTAGCCAGCATCACTGCAATTAGTCACAAGATGTCTAAGTTTACTTGCTACTGGCATTAATTTTTTTTTCCCTATTAGACATATATTACCCTGGAAAGACACCTGCCAAATTTGATTGCTCACAGACTACTGGTCAGATTACTAATACTTGGAAAATTAAAAAATAAAAAAAAGAGAAAATAAAAAACTTGCGCAGCTGAAACAAGAGTGCAATAATTTGGTTTATACTTTCTTGGTGAAAAGGTACTTACCCAGGATGTTTTCATAGCATCCTCTGAATTCATCACAGGACTTCTTTGTCTTTTACCTGGACTTAGCTGCAGTGCATTACTGGCCTGCTCTTCATTAAGGGCTGCAGACCCTTCTTGTTTAACCGAGTTAGTTACCGGTTCAGAGGGGTAAGGAGCACCTTGAGTTGCGGATACAGACTGAGTCTCAGGTTGCCAGCTCTCCTCCAGGGGAGGAGTTTGTTTTGGGCGGTTGTTTATTTCTGCAATTGTCTCTCTCAAAAATTTCTGTAACCGAGTTTTTCTGGGCCTGTTCTTGTTAGTGACTGCTTTCCTGAGGTGCATCTCCTCAGCTATCACGTAGACTCGGCAGCGTCCTCTGGTCACAGCTGTGTACACGTGCTGCCAGTGCTGACGGCCTGGGTTCCCAACTACATAGACAACGGTTTTTTCCTCAGAACCCTGAAATATGTGCAAGAGCTCCTTACCAAGATGCAATCTCCAATTAAAAAAAAAAAAAAGATCACAAGAACAAGGAAAGAGAACTGGAGATTCTCTGGAAAGTGCCCCCTGCATTCAAGGAATTTTGGTTTCAAGACAGTCTCTGACACTTTCATGTGAAAATACAGCCAATTAGCAAGATAAAGGCATGGTAAAGTTTTACCAGCTCCTAAAACTTCCTACCTGAAATGTGTGAATAGTTCTGGCCCATGCATGTTTTACATGACACAGCTTCTTCAGTGCCTTATACACTACAGTGTGCGTGGAGCCGTATGTGCTGCTGATGGTCAATAATCGTTGTTTATTAACTTCTACATCCTAAGGACAAAGCACAAGAACACATCAGTAAGCTCCTATCAGTTGTTTGACCAATGTCTATACATCTACGTGTGTCTATATGGGTATCTTTCCCTTAAAGATGAACTTAAACTGTTTCAGTGCCAAACAAGTGAAATCATTTCAGATGTTAAATCCAAGGATTGCTGTCTTTTACTGACTAGCTCTGAGGAAAATTACTCTCAACATACAGCCTACCCGACTTAAAAAGTTAAAAACTGAAGTCTTAACTCCCAGAAAACTTAGTATTTTAGGGTAAGGTAACACACTAAAAAAGAAAAGAAACTAACAATACGAGGATTCAGCTCTCTCCCACCAACTCTTTTTGCTTCCCTCTTGCCTAGCACAAACCCTAGTATTCACTGGACTCCTTGTCAAGTCAATTCAACTCAATCAACCCAGCAAGAAAATAAAGGGATGGGAGTTGGTTAAATTTGTCAGCTTCATTTTATGCCAGGGAAGGACTCTGGCCGTCATACTAGCTTTACTCTTTATTTAAAGACTGTATTTCAAGAACCAGCTGAAACAGTTTTTACATGAACTTCCAGGGATGTTTTTTGCTCAATTCTCTACTGCCTTTTATTATAAATTAAAAATTTAAAATGTGAATTCTTTTACTTTGAGATTTTGTGCAAGTTGTTGCAGCAACTACTTACATCTGTTATGAAAAATATATCTCCATTGCACAGTCGTTTGCCATCCTCGGCAAGCGGGGGGATTCCATTTTTGCATTTATGGTGATTGGGATCCTTGCTCAAACCAGGTCCCGGCAAGAGATCCTTCAGGTAAGTATTTCGCATGCAGCAAATCTTGTCACCGGTTCGAAACAGAAGTTGTCTTTTATGGTCTCTGCATCAGGGGAAAAAAAAAAAAAAAGAAAGGGATTATAACATCACTCAGTATTTTTGCTGCTTCCTTCTACTGAATAAATCCAGTATATTTAGACCAGATTAAAAATACTGAAAATATTTAAAACACTTAAGACAACCCTTAATTTTAAAAGGTGTTTGTCTAAGTTTCATAAAACTTTTTAGTAAAAAGCATCAATATGGAGAAGTACTCAAAGGCTGCTTCCAAGAACATTTCAGAATCAAATAGTGGGAAAAATATAACCCTATTTTTTTCAAGGAGCTTTAATGTCAACTTTAAATACTCAAAAACTTGAAATTCATGTATTGACAAGCAGTTTCAATTAAATGCAAACCATTTTGCAGTCCAGGCTAAAACTGAAGGGCTCACCAAAGCAAGATTCCTAATTGTAAAAATGACCTCTAATGTATTGAATCAGATCGACATAAATCTCTAAACCCAGGTCTACAATTTTATTTTAGGTTGCTTCACTTTCAAAAACCAAGAGATTCATAAATGGAAAAATTGCAAAATACTGGCTTACCTAGTTAAATGGTTTGAATAATGCTGGCAACACATTTCATTTATTAGATCACAATCTTGCCTAAAACATAAAAAACAGGAGTTTTAACTTTTAAAGGCAGATTAAGTAGCTGTAAACACACCACAAAAAATCTTAAATGGAAACTGTAAATAACATTGCAGCACCTGCAAGCAGACTGGAGAAATTAAACTGACTCCAGAGTTACTCGGTATTCACAGCAAACTGATAAAACTTGCTAAAATGTCTACACCAACTTATTTGCACACTGGTAACCTAGTTATAGTGCTGGCATTTTTAATTGTGGCATTTTTAATTGCTGGCATTTTTATTTGTGAAAGTTCTTCACAAACACAAGCGAAAAGTTTTTCCTTTCAGTACCCTTTTCAGTGAAATTGTAACACTGTGGGCTCCAGTACTATCAAAACTTCCAGTATTTCTGTGGGATCTCCCATGCTCTTTAAGCTTCTGCAACAGTTCACATTATCAACGACAAGCAGCATTCCCTGCCCTTCTTGGAAGTCTGCTGGAGCCATACGTCTCCCCTCTGCCTTTTCAAATGACTCCTACTGTGCTTCCAAATATCCAGGAAGCAGAAATCCACCACTAACAGAAGCACTAATGCTCATCAGAGACCACCAGTCCTGGCCCTCGTGAGATGATCAAAATGCCAGCATCTTCTGTCACTGATGAACATCCACCTGCTCTGGTCGCACAGGCACAGGCAACAGGCTGTCTGCTCCCACTAGGCACCCTGGAATTCCTCCCTTTCAGGATGGGGAATGTTGAATATTTGAATATTGACCACAATCTCGTTTTTAATCTCTCTCATGGGGTTAAGGTCCATTACTTTGTATTTTGTGAGTTCCTCCAAGCAGTTTGGACCTCATCTTACAGCACAGGCTCTTGGGGAATCCAGTGCAAAGACTGACCACTAACATCTATCCCTTGTTTCCTTAAAACAATTAATACAGAGCAACATGAATGCAAAGGTAAAAAGCATGGTGCAAAACACATTATTCTTGTAGAAAAGTGAAGTTACTCTCCATGGAGAAAGAGGGGACAACCACAAGCAAAGGGAAAGACACTGGCCTGTTTTTCCCTCTAGCATTTTTAACAGTATTTCCACTAGTGTCTCCAACTCAACACATTTATATGTTTTTAGAGCATGGCTGCTAGCAAGGATTTTTTCGGTGTTTGCCTCCACGCTCTGTTACCTTCTAAAAGCAATGAACTGTGATTGTTTGGCATCCTGCAATCCTGGTCCTTTTGCAAGTAAAGTCTTGATGGCATTCTGCAAATCTGATTTAGAAGACATAACAGGTAAGATATAAACATATGCAGAAGAACAATTTAAGAGAGAAAAATCTAATTTGGTGTGATATTGCCTTTGCTTATTTCTTGCTTCAGTGCCATTTCAACTTGTTTGAAAGAAACGAAACCAAACAGCAGCAACAAAATCACATAAATATACTTCCCCCAAAAAGAATCAGGTAGCTATCTCACAATTAAAATCTGGAAAGAGAAAAATGTTATCGAAGAACAGTAGTTCTTATTTATTTTTATTAAACATCTGACTAAATGTATTTCATGCCAAATAGCGTTTTGATACAGCATATTAAAGAAACATTGGCTAGATTATTTTTAATCCATGGAACAATCCATTCAGATGTTACAGAATATACTCATTTGAAGTTTAATGATGAAGTTATTTACGCAAGGTGCAGTTATAATATTCACGCTTATTTTCTTCCACATGCATACAAAGTGGAGGCACCTATCCAATAACAGTCAAAAGACTAAGCCCAGCCCCAAAACATTTTGAAAGAAATCTTGGTGACCCCTCTTTCAAGAGCCTTTTTTTCTGTTTCCATTTTCTTAATTTGATTCCAGAGTAGAGCGCAACACATTGCTGTCCAAAACACCCCCTATAACAGTTGCTTTTACCCCAAATCCCTCAACTCCGAAAAATTTAATCTTTTAAGGACTGACAGCTCAGTTGCAACAAAAAGAGCTGCTCGTGTTTGATGCCACTGGTCTCAGCTGCAATACTCCCAATTCAAAACTGGAAGCCTACAGAGTATCCTCTGTCCTTAATGGGTTTTCTGTGCCCATTCACATAAGGCAAAAAGGTAAACTATGAATCCACTATTTTGCTTTAAATCAAAACAAACACGTAGATGAGGCAGTTAGGGACATGGTTTAGCAGGAACGGTGGTGATGGTTTTATAGACAGACTCCATGATCTTGAGGATCTTTTCCAACCATAATGGTTCTATGATTCTATGACTAAAATTGTTCATTAGACCCCAATAGTGTATGTTTTACAGAACGGGAAGACAAGATCACAGACTATAAATATACACCTACTGTCACAGCCCCCACCAGAAGGCAAAGCAATAAAAATGAATTTCTTCTCTGGGCTTGGCATGGTCAGTTCTCCCTTCCAACCAGAAACTTTAAGCACCTCATCAAATTCAGGAAGTTTCCGTTGAGAGATTCTGGACAACAGGAGTGGTGGGAAAAAAGAAGAGAAAAATAATTTCTGGTTAAAGAATTGTAGTGTACCCTCTGCATCATCCTGAATGTTGCATTTTAAAAGTGCTCACCCACTATAAAACATATACACACTGAATGACTATTTTCTGCGCATAACTTAAATTCACAGGGAAAAATCCTAATTTATTCTCCAAATACTTCAGCACTAGAGTTGATAGTTATTATTATCAATAGAGCCCTCTTCACGGGAGGAGTATGGAGTAATACAGAAGTGCTGCTAAAAACAGAAGGGGAATAGGAGGGGAAAGGGGTCTGTAAAACTTTGGTTGTAATTTTGGACATCTTGCAAAGATTCAGATGATCCTAAAACTTCCACTGATACCAAATGGTCTTGAGCACTTGGACACAGATTTTGCTATTTCATGTTTTAAAAAAACTGCATACTGGATTACTTCCATATAGAAATAAAGGAGCAGAACGACTACAAGAATACTTCTTGTATACATTGTAAGATGCTACCTTGTTGCGTTGTCTACAATTAATTGTGATTCAGCTCTGTGATTAGTTCGCAGTTCCACAGAGAGCCCTCTGGATTTCAGGCCCTCGAAGATATCAGCCAGCATGTTACCAGGATCTATGCTTGGGAGCTGTCTAGTATCACCTAAACAACACAAATTAACATTTGTGAGGAGCGACAACAAAGTGTCTCTGAAAATATGTCTTAAAAATCTCTGAAAGTAATACTCAACCTTTCTCATGGTGCAAGACTCAGTAATCATATGCTAAGTCCAGTACACTTTATGTGAAATTAAACTTTTCAGGATCCCTGGAATCAAACTGTAGAACAGCTAAAGTCCTTTAAATAATGCTTTGCTAATAGGTACAAATGACTCTGTATGATGAATAGATACTGATCACCTTATCCCAACACATTTTAAAAGCTACATATCTAAAACTGAGTGCCAACAATAGCACATGAAAAAGCACAACAATAGCACACCTCTGCTTCTCCAAGGAAGCAGAGGTGAAAGATCTGATTTTACACTTTTTTTTCCATCCTATACTAAAAACAAGTTGATTCTAAAAATATGATCCTCAGCATGCAATTCATCAACTAATGTCTGATTCATATGGTAACACTAACTTGTTTAAAGCTTAAGGAAAACAGAAAAAATTCCCACTCACAAGATATAATAAGGAGCTACTAAAAGAAGTCGTTATTTTCAGAATCAGACAAAACCACTAAAAATTAACGATAATATTGTACTGACAGGTGGACCCTTCAGTTGTTTTCCATCTCATCTGACTATACACATGAGCAGATATCCAACAACAGAACAACTGGATTTTAGAGACTCAGCAAGAACAGTAGTAACTTTGATGTGTACACTGTATATTGTGTATTATTAAATACTGTATAATCCTAACTGTGTATTTTTCCACTTACCAAGAATAATAAGTTTGGCAAGTTGAGCATGTTCACATAAGAGCTTTAGGACTAAGCTAAGAATCTGTACAGACACCAAGCTTCCTTCATCCACAACCAGAACTGTCACGGTGGAAAACTTCCATGGCAGTTCTTCTTGACTCTGTGATGACTTCCATGATTTAAAACTATAGATGATCTACAAACAACACAGGAACAATATAATCTGAGTCACGAATCTGAAAGACTGTGAACAACTGTCTTGCAAAGGTAGCCAGAGTGTGGTCTCTTCTAATGTTGTCTTTTGGGGTGTTAACTGAAGTTCTGAACTTCAACATGCAAAGAATCAAGGACTCACCCATTCGGTCTTACTCCTCTCCTTACTCCTTACATTCCTAGCTGAGATTCCCAACATTCTTGCTATGTCCACTTGATTGGACCAGTAAGTGGCCACATGGGGAAGAGGTAAAGGGAACTACCCACTTCTCAATGCATTGTATCATCTCAACTTTTATTTAAGTTATTCCACTCTTCCAATCTCTCTGCAGCATTTTCGTTACCTACGTCAACGGAGACTTAAGTTTATTAACAAACAGTCTACTCTTTTTCTAAAAAATGTTGCAAAATATATATCCGGAGACACAGTAGTTAGGAAAACGTTGCATGAATGAAATCCACCTCATTACTCTACTCCAGCCTGTGGTTCTTCATAAATGTGTTGGCATTAATACGATTTCTACGCAACATGGCACTGGAGAACAGCTCTGCTGCCTAGGGAAGATTTCTGCAGTTAATTTTAAATGCTGTAGACTACTCAGACTACCAAAAAATGTTAAAAGATTCAATGCCCTAGAAAGGCACTTGAGAAACGCTTAAGAAAGGGGGAAAAAAAAAGATGCAGCATATAATGTATTTCAGATGGTCAGGATGCCTGAAAATATAATACTGATATTTACGTGCCGATACCTTAAAATTATCATTAATAGCGGTTAAGTATCACTAAAAAAGATCAATGATAAGTTTTATCCAAAACAAGAATGACATTGCCAAAATTTATTTTAGAAGTCAATTTTAAAAAATCCTTACCTGATGCAGGGTATATGCAGGAAATCTAGTTTTCTCACTCAAAAGGCTTGCTGCTCTCCCCGTAGGTGCAGTAAATAATACATTCAAAAGATTTTTTGTGCAAGTATTTTCTGATTCCCAAAGATGATTAAAAGTATTCCACTCCTCCGATGCATCCAGGTCTCCCTCAAAATCCTTAGAAGCAGCTTCCACTTCTTCCATCTCTTTTTCCATCTGCTTTAAGTGACGAAAAAGGCAGCTAACGATTGTACTCTTCCCACAGCCTCCTTTTCCACTTATGATTGTGACAGGATTAGCACAAATCTTTTCCAGAGCAGTCACCTGATCCAAGTCTACCTCTGCTTTACTTTGGGTACCAGATGTAGACTCCAATTCCTTTTTAAGGAAGCTATTTTCACAATTGTGACTTTCTGGATTATTTTCTTTCATGCACTCCACTTCATGAGCCTGGGTAACATTCATTTTCATATCTACTATTTCTCTTGATATCTCAGAAATGTTAAGTATTTGTCTCACATCAACACCTAGTTGCCATGCGTGGTTTGACAAAAGGTCACCAATAAACATGGCAATGTTCTTTTCCGAGTTGTAAAGATGAGGCAGAAACACCATTTTTTTCTCCCTAATCACTATATGTTGGTCTTTCAAAAATTCAAGAGATTGCCAAGCATGCTCAATAGACATATCTCTAGACACAAAATGAGTTAATTCATCTTGATCTTCGTAAGTATGTCCCATTTCTGTACATTGTTTCTTGAGTCGATCATACAGAATCAATGCATTCTTCTGCAGATCAGGAATCCTCGAGAGGAGATGTTTGCACTGATGGAAGGCTGCCCAGGTTGCTTCACAATAAGGAAGGTTCAGTTCCCTATAGGTAATCTTCTCCCCAAAAGGAATAAAAACAAACATAGATTCATTTATTTCAGAAGATATTAGCATCTTGCTGAATTACAATTCACTGGGTAGCAGTCTACAAAAAAATGGTCATTTGTAGTACAAAGTTACGCTTTTTTTTTTGAATGCAAGATATTTCAAAATGAGATGATTGATAATTTGTCCATCACTAAAACTTTAAAGTCAAAAACCCTGTACAGAAAGTGGTTATTAGAGAGAATTTGTGCATTTGATCTAATGCACACCTATCCGAATTTCAAGTAAAGACACAAGCTACATCAGCAGCAGAGCACAGATTACGGTACTAGCTAGAATTCTTTGTCCAGTTTTGGAGAAAAGATATCAAGGAACAGATGAAACCTACCAAGACTAGTGGAATACAGTGAGACTGAGATGTGCAGAAAAGATGATCTACTGTCAGGGGGCAGAGAGAATGAAAAGAGAGAAATGATTGCCTTCAGGTAGTAAAAAAAATCTAAGGAAGAATACAAGGCTTGGTTCAGAGCACAAGAGAAGAAAAAACAGTTTAAATTGCAACCAGGAAGAGTCAAA
>NW_010577830.1:5699-22412 GCF_000705375.1 Tinamus guttatus
TGCTAAAAAGAGGTCTGACAGAATTTATTGTTTATGTTGGCAGATGGAGTAATTGCAACACTGAAAAAGATCCAGGTGTTTTGCAGAAAATGATGGTGGTCTCTCTTATAATGCTTAATTTATTATATCAAATAAATTGCACGCGGTTAGAACACTCAGCAAATGTGCTTTCTGTGTTTCAATCCTGCCTCCACTCCCATCATCTCCCAATTGTGCATCCTGCTCTTCTGACAGCCTCAGGTAGGGGAGAAATAATCTTCTGGGTGGAGGAGGTTTCCTGGACAACACCCACGAAACTGGTGGGCCTCTGGTGCTTAACAGGAGAAACCCAAAGGGTGCCAAGGTGAGCCACGTCCTCCAGATGCTGCATGTGGGACTGCCTTCCACTATATTCTGTCCAGTACCCTGGTGCTAAATGCCACAAATTTTTCAGTTACTAATGCATCCCTGTTCTACCATCTGCAATATTCCTCTCCCTCTGCTCTTTGCTTTTTGAGAAAATGGATGGGCAAAAGTGAGTAGCACCAGGAGAGGCTACAGAAATCTAGGTCATGAGACATCAACCAAAACCTACATGAGACTCCCTCTACATGTCAGTCCTTCCTAATCTTCTCCCCTCTCACACCCTTTCTGGACAGTGTTTCCACTTTCTGACATACTGAAGGGTTTGGGGGACCCACAGTTCTCCAGTGTCCCTTTGTCCCTGGTCTCCAGGTACTTCTACTTCTTGCTCAGAAGACAGGTCTCTGGCCAAAGGGAGTCCTAGCACTTGGCGATGTGGACAGAGGGAGAAGGAATTTAGCCCTTACAGTCTTAAATCTGGGAGAATCCCAGTAGTTCACCAGTATCCACAAAGAGACTACTCATTTGGGAGAGAAGGACAGATGCAGTTTGCTCCAGGGGAAGTCCTAGAAGAATACTCCAGAATAGACTCAGTGTCAGGACACAGAGTTATCACTGCTTTCCCAGTGAGAGCAGGAGATGAGAAAACCACTTGACAGCACACTGCCATCTGTATTTCTAATTTGTGCTGAGTGGTCTTTCTAAGAAGCTGGTAATGTGCCAAAGATCTTGAGCTTTTGTAACGGTGTACTTGATGCCTCATATAATATTTAGTGTAAGCAACTTAGCAGCCTGTGATGAAAGAACAGTCCAGCTGGGTGGGTGGTAGCCAGGCCAGCAGCCCATTGAGAAACAAGCAGGCTTTTAAATACTTAGTGTGCGGTCCAGGAAGAGCTATCACCAGTGTCTGAGCAGCTGATCAGGTGGGATATGAGTATGGGCATTTTTTAAGTACTCAGGAGACATGGCTCCACATAGAAAAATCAAGAACTATTTATTACATTCGTGTATGAAACCTGCCTCCAAGGAAATGTCGCTGGGGCTTGGTGGAGGAAGGGGAGTGTTTGGAGATGAGGCTCACACCTGGAAGATGGATTGCTGCTATGAGTGCTCAGCCCCAGCTCTGAGAGCCGAGTCATGTCAGGGGACGTATATACTTGTTAAATCACAACTAGGTTCCTGCTTTGTATTTGCTTTACTTCTCCTCTTGTTTCCAGTCTTGTTCCTCCAAATCTGACTTTAAATCTTAGACAATTGCTCTGTCCTTGGTGTTCCTGCAAAATGTGGCCAGTATTTAGAGCACGGGGAAATAACAGCAAAACGGATGGGCTGAGGGTGCCCCTTCTTTATGGGAATGGCAGCCTGGGCTCAGAGAAGCCCCAGCTGTTCTTCCAAAAGGCGGGTGAATTTGCCGCCAAACCTGAGCTCTGGGGTAGGGATACTCCCTAAAGAAGCTCCCCCTCCTGCAAAGATAGCAGAGGGTTCTGAGCGAAGCCTGTTGTCTTGTGGCTTGCTGGGAACAAACAAACAAGCAAAAAAACCCAGACAAACTCATTTCGAAAGCAGCAGCACTCAGGGATGACATTTCACAAAACCTGTAGGTGCTCCATATACTGACACGATGTTCTCTGAAAATGACCACAATTTGTCTCAGTGGCTAATCAGCCCTGCTTTTGAAAAAGTGTGCTGCCTTCCTCATCTACATTTGTCTGGCACTAACCTGGAGCCATTAGGTCTCCTTCTGTCTCTCCCTACAGGATTGAAGAGCCCTTTACTGTTTAGTATTTTTCCCGCTAATGGTTCATATGCACTATAATCAGTTTAGCTCTTGATCTTCTTTGGATGAGCTATAAAGACTGAGCTTTCCACCTTGGTGAAACATCAGTGCCATTCTGACAGTATTTTGAAAACCTTTCACTGCCTTCCTCCCGCCCCTTAATTTTCAATGGCCTTTTTTAAAATGTCAGCACTGAAAACATTTTTTTTCCTTCATTTTTCCCTCCTTCATTTGATTTTTCTTCAGAAAGTGACCTGGAATTTCTTCATATTCAAATTATACATTGGTTGAATGGGTCCAGTTTGTGAAGGAAACCAGCTTACTCTGACTGCATCATCTTTACTGTTATTAATTGTTCTGCCAATCTTTGTGGTATCTGTAATTATCAGCAGGGTTTTTCTTCTACATCGTTTCTAAAAATATTGAATAACTTCATGTGGTCTTGGCAGAATCCACAAGCAACAATCCCATTCAGCAATGTTTCCCTGCTGTTAACCACTTTTTGAAGGCTGTCAGCTAACCCAGCCACAGGAGGCTAACCAAGCCTCATTTAACATGAACTCTGTTAATCCAGCACCAAGTTCATTATAAATATATGAGGATGTTTTCCAATAGGACACCCAAAGCTTTGCAGAAATCAATTCCACAATTCTTTTATTCTTTTTCTTTTTGTTTCTTCTTGTTTCCTTTTTTTTTTTTTTTTTTTTACAAGGCCTATTTCTGGAACAAAGGAAAAGAAGAAAACAGCAGAAGTTATTGACTAGTGTTTATCGTATCTTCATCTTTTGTTCTGCATTGAGTCTTGACTGCTCTCTCATTTAGTCTGCAGGGACTAGCATAAAGCTTAAAGAGTAATAGTCATCTGGGGTTATACACATTTTTAAAACACTAATATACCGTTGGCATTCATTCAACATTTTGCACATCTCCCCATACTCCAAGATTATGAAAAATTAGCATGAATTACCATGAATGTCCTTTGCCAATTCTTTTGAGACTCTTGGGTGCAAATGATCATGATCTGCCTCTTTGAAACTTTTCATATTCAAAATGATCAGTATAAGCAGCCAGAAGTTACTACAATTAATAAACATCAAAGCAAATAAAACTTGAAATAGTCATTAGTGGTCTGGGAAGCTGCACTGCATTCTCATATGACAAAGCGAGAACAAAAAGTTTGCTCCAGCCAAATTGCAGAGTTAGTGTCTTTCTTTCACTGCAGCAGGATTTACAGCAGGATACTCTGAAGATTAAAGCCAAGGATGCCCACCCTGGGAGGAAGGAGATGTGATGCAATAGTTCTAAAAGGAAGAGTCACGGTCGTGGTAAAACATCAATAAAACAAAAGATGACTGAATATGCACTGCAAAAAAAGTGGAAAACATTTTATGGGATTTTGCCTTGCAAAATGTTGTCTTGTTAGTGTATAACTCTGGGCTGACAGTAATCCTGAAAGAACATGGGTAGATAAAATCAGCACTTGCAGGATCAACCTCCTGAAAGGTGTTGTGAGATGAGTAAAAGGATGCTGTATTGCCAGAAACAAAAATGACAAGTCCAGCATTAGGAGGCAAATAATTTGTGCCCCCAAAAATGGGCTGTGATTACATCACATTCCTGTGCCCTGGATTGTTTAACCATGAAAAGAAATGAAGTTTCCCTGTGAACCAGCTGTTTATTTAAAAATCACCCTCTGCTAAGAGTGACCTTGGTTGAAAGTGCAGCCTTTGCATTGTCCAAAGTTCACCTCTCCAAAGAGGTAATTGAGGCTTTTCTATCAAGATGATGAAGATACTTGAGGCTGTGCCTGTTGAGAGCCTGCCTCCCTTCCTCCATGAGCAATACCATCATAGTCTCTGAGCTTGCACTGGTGAGGTGGGAACGTGTTACCCCCAACTAATAGGCAGAGACTTGGACAGGAACCCAATGCTACATCACAGAAACATCAATGAGTGCCAAACACAGACCCTGGGAATGGTATCCCTTGTGCTTTTCTAATAGTTGACCCAAAATGCAAAGAGCAACTGTCAATGAGGTGGCAGTCACACAAACACAAACGTTAATGATGACAGAGAAAAAGGCTTGAATTTCTGTCCTGTGAAATATGAAGCTTAAATATTGTTCTCCTCTCATTGACTTCCCATTCTTCTTATTTCTATTGCATCATTTTTTTTTTCATTTCACTCCACTTTCTTTTCCCCTGCTGCTCTGGAAGGACTGGTCTGATGTTTTCAATAGATTTATGACTGTTAGTATTTTGTGTGATTAATAAATACTGCTGTGATTTATGTTTCTGGAGGCTTTAGTGATTCTACTTAATTTTCCATTGTATGATGTCTCTCTGGGATCAGCATTTTTGCACTATTGGAAATGATTAGATGTCTACCTGTCACTCCATAAGAGTTCGTACGCTTTAATTCTTCACTTAGGCATATTCTGCTTCTGAATGATTTATTACTTCCAAAAAGCCAAAACAATGTTAGTTACGTGTTCTCTGTATGCAGGTACAAGAATGTATTTTTTTGCAGTGCTCATTTGAGTTTACAAAGAAGCAGGAACCACATTTCCCACCTAGAGGCTGATTTTCTGCTGCGGTCCATCCATTTGGTGCAAGGTGAGGGACTGAACGCATCAACAGGCAGCAGGATCTCTGACTGTGCTGCATGTAGGCACGTGTAAGGGCTTGCACTGTCAGGTGACTATTAGCAGCATGCAATCATGCTGCAATCAAACCTGCATCAGGCAGGATTTTAGAGAAGAACTTGCACTGAAAACATCTGATTTTTCCGTTGTTGAGCACCTTGTGTGGTTCTTTATATATCAGTGTAAAAAGGAAGTGTAGCATTCTAGCAAATCCCATCAGTGGCATTTTTCTCATCCACTTTCCCCTGATAAAATTGGTGACACGAAAGTATAGATAATGGCAATTCAGGCACAATTGAATTATATGCATATTTTATCTATTTATTTACTTATTTCTACTTGGCAAGTCAAATCTGACAGGAGATATTTGTATCTTTGTAGCTCTCACTTGTGGCTGTTAATCAGCAAGCCGCTTGCCACTTGTATGCCAGAGAGAGTTATGTTTCAAAGTCTTTCAAATTTCTTATGTACATGTATTAGAAAAGCATCTACGCCCGCATCCCCTGCTTGCAACAACCCACATGGCTTTGGTTAAAAAGCAAACAGTGAATGCATCCCCTGAGAGCAAACGACGTGCAGAGCATACCTGTAATAAAGCAGGGAAACCCTCCCCGTCTCAGAGATCAGCAAGCAGATTGATGTTTTGAGCTGTGCAAAATAGTTCAATGAAAGAAGCTATATCATGTTGCTGGACCTCAGTTTGCTCATGGAACAACCCTAGAAATATCCGTATTTTTCAGGAAACAGATGGGCACTTTTCCACCTGCCCCAGCTACCACCAACTTGGCTTTTAGCTGAATGGCTTATTGACGGGGGAGGGAAGAAATAAATCTAAAAGACTCGAACAAATCCAGGCTCCCCAATCTGCTCAAAATACCTCCCTTCAGTTTGGTAGGGAGCTTGCAGGTCTGATGCTCTCCTTCAGTAATGGCTCATTTCAAGTTCTGATCTGACATCCTGCACAAGACTCAAAGAATCTCCAGCAAACTTTATGCTTTTAAGACTAGAAATGATGCAAAGCCAGTTTCTCTCCCATTGTAGGATTGGCAGAGGATCTCCCTTCCTCCTATCAGGTTCAATTTTGGCCAACCCTTTGCTGCTTCTCACTGCACCTTCTTGCAACTAACAAAAGATTTCAGCTGTTATTGGAAGAAATATGTGAAATTGTAGCTTCTACTACTGTTAAGAAAAGGTGGAAGAAATGACCTCTAAGAGGGTTAAATATGAAGGGGAATTAAGACCTACCTGGTGGGATTTTTCTCCTCTTATTTCAAAAAAAAAAAAAAAATCCCTGACACTGAGCTCCTTTCTCACCAATAGGTCCCCAAAAGTACAATAAATCATCTTGTACTTGTGGAGATGTCACTGATTGCAGAGGGAGTAGATGTCTAACTTTTGGATGGCTGACGTTATTTGAGACATATCCACCTCCAGTGTAAATTGGCAGTGACTCACGGGCTTTAGTGAAGGGCTGATGATTTAGAGCTGCTGGGAAACCAGCCTGTATTACACACTTTTGTGGCAAAAAGAAAAGAAAAATGAAAAAAGGGAGAAAAAAAAAAGTCCTTTGAATGCCAATGGGGTTGATGCAGTTTTATACCAACTAACAGCTACTCTCATCTATTGCTGCCTCAGGAAATTCCCTTAATATGGTTAAGAACGGTTGGATGTCAGTAATTTGGAGAACATAAATTTTTAGACCAAAATACAGTTCTTGTCATTTTCTAAAGCAATTTATGCTCTGGAAGCAAAGGTGCACTCTCAGCAGGACTGGAAGGGAACCTCTGCATGCTGATCTCTACCCTTCCACTTACCTTTCAGTGAATTCCCACCTCTGTGAACAACTTGCTAAATACAGTGCATTTTGTTATTTCTTTTATTTTGATGTAAACCCCATCCCCTTGAGAGCAACATGTTTCAGTTATTGTTTTTCACAGCTCACCAGAGTTATTCAGCCTTGATTTCTTCCCTGAAAACAAAGCACAATTCAGCTGAGCACATAGATCTGGTACAGATACTTTATTTCTTTGAACTGTAAAGATGCTCTGAGCAGCTCCAGCTGAGATGCAGGACCACACAACACCAGACTTTGCTCTAAACCTATAGAAAGAGACCGTTCTTTGTTAAAAAGCACACAAGAAGCAAAAATAATGATGAAGAGAGGCATAGATAGGGTTAACAGGTGCAAGGCTGTTTAACTGTTATGGGTCTCTGTGAAAACACCTGGCACTATTTAGGAAATGGCCTGAGCCAGGGGCTGCTCCCTGTAGATGGGATGAATGAGAACTCTTTGTGGAGCATGGAAGATGATTTTTACCTGCACATTTTAGCTTGAGTGATTAGCAAGAATAAGGCTGGCCTGTGTTCTTTCCCCTCAGGCCTAGCAAATAGTTCCATTGATTTGGTCTACCGTACCTCTTCTAGAAGAGCTGATGTCTTTTCCTTGAATGGGAAAGAATCCTGAGGGTGACAAGCTCCAGCTTCTGCAGTGAAAAGTAGATCCCAACATGTCTTTTCTCCCTGCATGGGATGCAGCTTCTGACATAGACCTGCTGGAATCTGCGGGCCCCTGGCAGCTGGCCTGGGTAGAGTGGACATGCTAGGCTACGCTGGCTCTAATCCCTTCTCTAAAGCCCTGGAAATGCTCCATTTCAGCCCAAATATCTGGTAAAGCTATAAGCAATTGAAATGAAGGAGCAATAATATGGAGAAGAGGTGTGTCACAGCTGAGGTTGCCAGCAACTCTTTATGATGTTTTTATGTGTTCCTAGTTTCCCCTTAGTAAAGATATACAGAAAAGTTGCTGCTTACCTTGCCGATGATTTTTTTTCCTGCTCTGATCTCTGGGCATCACAGCTAGGAAAGGCTGTGATTGAGCTGAGCATGAGAATTGCAAATAATCTGAGGGAACGTTTCCACCTTGGCCAGGATTTGTATGTTCCGTAAATCATGCAAATGCCATCTCCCTGCTTAGCAATCATTTCTGTAATGCAGTCAACCAAGAGAGTGCAGCAGTCTCCATTATCCTGCACCAAGAACATACAGTTATGTGATATTCATGTGAAAACCTGCTTAAAACACTATCAAGGCAGTCAGTTATCTTCTACAGCCTTAAATATAAGGAAAAGAGAAGGATTTCGGGAAAGATCTTAGCAAGGGGTGAATGCAGTTTTGATTTTTAATTGTTTTCTTTGACTTTGCAATGCCATCTCTGCTTATAACACACAGTCCTTGAAAGAAAATTTGGGTTATGGAGTTGAATTTTGCTCAGATTAGAGAGAACAACAATGTGTTTTTTTGTGCATGAAGGATACAGGCCACACCATGCACGAAATTGAGGAGTCTGAATTCAAAGAGGTGGATCGAGCCTCTGAAACCGGGTTTGCTTTAGGCAGGGGCCTTCATCTCTTTGCACTAGAACTTGGCATCCTGTCCTGATCTAGGCTGCTCCTCTGCCCTCAGCATTGATCCAGGCTGGTCTGCTGTGCAGGAATGTGTTTGTGGCTCTTCACAATACCTGACTCTGTGGGACCCTGATTTTTGTTCGGGCCTGTAGCCTGCCCTGTGATGGAAATAATAATCATGTCATTAGAGTCTGCAAATGCAACAGCGCTCGGAAAACAGAGTACTTGAGGCACCTCCTGCTGTGTGTATTCGCCTGCAAAGGCAGGGCAAAGTTAACAAGGGCAAAAAGAAATGGCTGTGACTAATCCACTTATTTGAACACACACAAAACAGCAATTGATTTTGTTTACGGTAGATGGTCCCTTGACCAAGCAGAAGAAGACACCTACATAGCAGGGGCTATATGGCCAGCAGAGAGTGTGGAAGCCTGTCTTGTCAATCATTTCTATTAACTTATATATAGGTGTCAGCTTGGGGCAGAGTCAAGTGCAGTGCAATTACTGCTGCAGCTGGTGTTGCTGACTTTGGTTAGTAAATGTTAATGTAATATATGAAGATATGCTTGCCTACAGGCAAAGTCCTGCCTACCTGATATCCCCCTGACTTTGCTCTCTGAGATTGTTTGTAAAACCAATTAGCAATGCTGGAGCTTGGCAGCATTTGGAAGTGGCATCTCACAAGCCAGGGAGCAGCCACTGAAGGGATGGAGGGGTGGTAACGATCCTCACCTCCCCCCAAATCCCAGCCTATAGATGTGTAGATGCGCTGCAGAATGGTGAACCAGGCAAAGTGACAGGCACAAGGACCATGTACTTTTGCAGGGATGATAGACTTTTCCAGCATTCCATGCTTCACTGAATTCCCGATGCAACGCTCCTTATTCTCTCTGGGAGAAGAAAAAACAAATGCCCCTTTTAGTTAACTTCCACTCTTCTTTGGAATGAGCGGTCTTTTTTCTACAGCAGATTGAGAACCAGTCAAACCCCCCCTAATTTTTCCAGTTTGCATTCAAGTGGGTAAAAAACTAGTGAGAGAGACCAACAGATCTGGTACTGCTGCATGAGTGCGCAGTGTCCTTATCCTCTTATACTGCATGCTTCTAGGGGATGAGTTTGTACCTAGGCCTTAACACATACAGGAATGCTTAGATCTCACGGAGGGGCTCCAAGTGCAATTATAACAGCTCATAAATTCAGGTTTTCCAACTGAAATAAAATTTTCAGAGTTACTGACAGTGCTGTGCCCTCATAACGACGCCCCAGAGCTGGTGTGACAGGCTATCAGCCCAGTAGCCTTGTTCAACATCCACATTCCCTCCTGACTTCGTGGGGCTGCAAGGGACAGACTATGATTTTTGAGCAAGGGATGTCCTGGGCCATTTCCCAGTAGAAACATGCTCAAGAGCCTGGTCTTGATGATGCTGGTCATGGCAGCATGGCCAAGGTATATTACCAGGCTGTCATTCTTGGGATGTGGAGAGTTCTTGCCACTTTTCTTGTTTTGCAGACAAATACATAGCACTGCGCCTGGGGTTTTTCCTAGTGCTGCATTTGTTTAATTTTTAACCTTTTCAGAAAGCATTTTATGCACTGGAGCTGAGAATGCTTTTTTTGCCAGAGGAATCCAATGCTTGACTCTGCAACAGCAAATACCACGGGAGTAATTTTCCCTTCTAACTTCTGAATATATTGAAAGTAGAGAGGCAAAGGTTGTGAATTTAAATGAAGGGGAAGCAAATTAACCCACCAGTCACTACAAAATCCACCTGGTTCTTGGATTCTCATCCATCCTGAGCTGTCTGACCAACATGTGCCCATTTTTTAAAATTACCTAGTTATCTCTAGCAGACACAACACATCTAAATAAATACAGCGGTGAGATGGCAATAGTTTTTCTGCAACCTAACAGTGCTTTAATGCAATTTTAGAAGATGGTATATACAGTCTGAGCCTACAGTTTGATAGGAGGAGGAGAACAGTACATTATACAATGCCCTGTGCATTCCCCACACTGAGGAGACCTTGATTGCATAGACAGTAAGGCTCTGGTCCTGTGGAGAATGACATGCAGGCAAATTTGTGCCTTCATTGACAGTACAGGATGTTATCTGTCTGGATTGGATGTTATCTGTCTGGATCAGGTGATTTGTCTAGCTAATCTCCCAGTTTTCTTCTATGCCATCAGTGTTGTGGCATATGCACATCCATTAATAGTGACAATAACAATTTAATTTTAAATTCCAGGAGGCCTACGGTTATGTCAGAGATTGGGGTGGTGTCAGAGTGGGGTGTTCCCATCACTATACAAAGATAGCTAGATAGGTGAGTAGGTTCAGTTATGATCAAATAAAGCTGATGCACAATATTTATTTCTCACAGATTCTATAAAGACCAGGTTGGCAAAAGGAAGGAGACTTCTGCTAGTTAGAAAACCCACCTCTTCCCTTGAAAATCAAAAATCACTTCTCTTCCTCCCTCCTAAAAAATTCTTGTCTGGCTTTTGAGAGTTTAGCACACCTAGGCTTGAAAAGTGATCTGTAATCTTTAGGAAAATAGAGCATATTATGTCATGGTGGAAAGCTTCTGTTTTAACTTCAGCCACGTGAAACTTAAATTTCTAGCCAAAAGTTGGTGCTGAGACTCCCTCATGAGACAAGTGTGTTTAAAAAACACATCCTTAGGATAGATGTGCCCAAATTCCACTGAAGGAAAATCCTCAGGACAGACTGAATCTCCTTTTGTAGTGCCAGTTTCTCCATGAGCTGAAAGAGAAGGTTGGCAGGCAGTTTCGATAGACACCTGATTTCTGAAAATCTGAAAATTAATGTACAAACTTTGAGTTCTGCATGATAGTTCTCAGATATGAATTTTCTCCCACCTGCAACAGTGTTCGTTCCTGTGCAGGGATGTCTTGTAAGGGGCTCAGGGATTGTAGCTCCGCATGTGCATGTGCCGTCACATCTACAGCACCACTATAGCTGCATCCTGCTCTCCATCCAGGACACCTGTAATTCATCTCACCATCTGCCTCTGAGGCACCAGGAAGACTTTTTTGGAGATGCACAACACTGTGTTTTATGGTGAGGCTAAAAAATCTTTCATGCTTTCCTCTCCACCACGACTGTTCAGATCTCCACTTTGGGGTCTCCTTCCCTCTTTGCTGCTGCTCCTTCCCCCTCTGGTGGTGACTGGGCAGAGGGCAAAAACTCGCAGAAGAGTCAGGAACATTTTCACTGAAAAAAAGTGGAAAAGCATTTTTAGCCAAACCCAGATCTTTAGGGGAAGGGACTCTGCTTTCATGACACGACTCTACAAGGAGAAGAAAGCTGTAGTCTACAGGGGAGGATTTTCAGGTTGGAACCAAAGCAAGTGCAGAGACATAACCTGCTGCTTGCTGGAGAAATTAGTTTTTGTTATGCTGAGCTCCTTCTAAGTGCACCAAGAACTGCTTAGTAGCAGGCATTTTGTCACTTAATTAACTGTTGTCTCGTGTCACTACTTGACTTCCACAAATTGTCTCACTGACATTACCAGGCCTGGCTATATAGTAGTATGTCGTTCCTTGTGCAAATTTAGCCTTATCAAACATGGCTCTAGGCTGTAATTCTTCTTCTGCTTTACAAATACAGGTCCCTGCTGGATTTTGAAGTCTCTTTAGGGCATATGGGTAATGGGATATTTTTATCCATGTTAATTAAGCAATTATTACAGGTAATAGAGAGAGAGGTCAGTAGTAACCAGTCTGCTTCCCTTTACACTGTAGTGAGGAAAAAGAAATCTTCAAAGTATTTTTTTTTTCTTTTCTGACAGACAGGCCCTCATTTAATCTCATTTATTATTTATTGGTCTCCTTGTTGCTTTGGGGCAAAATTAACCTCATTAATATCAAGGTCTCATCAAAAAAAAAAAAGCATCTTAAGTGTAATTTTATTTCCAGGTTGAAGTAAACATGCTCCTGTCATCGGGAGCAGGGAATTCATCTCTAACCTGCAACAGAGCCAGTATTCAATCCATCTGCCCGGGCCTGGGGCAATTCCTGGAGCTGGGGTGAAGCAGGCGCTGGAGGTTCAGCTGGGGTGTGCCTGCTTTGTCCAAATCTCAGGAGCCTCCAGGGTGATTTTGGTATCCTCGATCTCCCTCTTGTGGCTGAATATCAGGGACATGGGCTGTTCAGTCCAGAGCTGACACAGACAGATGTGGACAAGGAACTGTGTGGATATGGAGATGGAGAAGTACCCTGATGGGGTGCTGGGCTTGCAGTCTGCTTTACTGCTGCCCTGGGAGTTTGGGGGCATGCAGCAAAACATCCTTAAGAGATGATGGAGCTGTTTCCAGTAATGCTGTGGACCAGCAGAAATAGGTGTTTGAGATGTAAAAGTAAAAAAAAATTCCACCATGGTGTCCTTATCCCATCCCCAGCATGCGTTGTGCTCCAGTGGCTCCGGGGAATAGCTGTCCCAATATGTACAGCTCCTTGCACAAAGAGCTTTGGGTCCCAAAGGGAGTCTTTTGGCATCACTTTGAAGTAAACATATTTAGGACTTCATTTCACACAGCTTTCTCTGTAGAACAAGGACTCTTGGCGGGCATCAGACAATAGGGTTGAGAGGGAATGCTTTCACTGAATATGGGTATGTCTCTGCCTAGACTTTTGTTTGGGCTCAGAGAAAAAGAAACATTAAAAAATGCTAAATTGGATGTAAGATCAGTGACAAAACTTCATTCCATCCCTTGAATTCTACATCCGTTCAATTATTTATGGTTGTGCATCACCTTTTCCCACTACTCAGGATACCTGCCCAGCTTGTTCCATAAAGCACATAGTAGCTTGATTAAATGGCATTTCTGGGAAAGGAAAGTATATTTGTTTAGCTGATAGCTATGAGCCAGGCTAAATCTTGAGCAGTTATCAGTAACAAGGTAAGAATACATAACTTGTAAATTCTTTCACCCCACTGAAAACTTGTGGAGTTCAATGGAGTTTGTGAATTTGGACCCCGGCTCCATTGCAGGCTGTTTATATTTATGCATGAAAGATTTCAGAAATACCATTAAAAAATAAAATAACTTCCTAGGCATTATGTTCTTTCCCATATGCACAAAGACAAAAATATGTATTTGCAAAATGTCTATTTGCAGCCTAGGAGACCTTTGTATTTCAATTGCAGGAAGCACACACAAGTGGAGTCTCCATGGAGGGAGAGCAAGAGAGAGTCTGCAGAGCAGGAAGCTTGAGAGCAGGTGACTTAGGATAGAGCATTCACACCAAAGCCTGGGATTTTTAATTGCTAACTTTGGGAAGACAGATTTCAGTGTCTAAATCTGAGCTAGTCCCCTTTAACTCACGGTTTAGGGAATGGATAGGTGTCAAAAACAGGGTAGATGACTCGTGCTCTACCAGTGCTTTTTTCTTGCTTACTGACAAGTCTACAAGAGGGTCCATGCAGGATGCCCACATTAGGGTGGATGAATCCTACTCATCACAAAAAAATATTTGTAGAGCCGGTGAAGGAGCCACCTGGCATGTCAGGAGATGCAGGGTACAAAAATGAAGCTAGCAACCTCACTTTTCCATTCAGAGCATTCATTGCCTTTCTGTTTACTGACTATTAAGTGGCCATGTCTTCCTTTAAGCTCTTTCCAACCTTGCAGACCCCAGCACTTTGTCCAGCAGAGCAGGAATCTGTTTTAATGAATTTCAGCCTTCTGCTTGTAAACTTTTTACATCCTCGTTGCAGAGCACTCTGTCGTTCTTGGCAGAGCTGAATGCCAAACTCACAACATAAGCAAATATACAAACTCTTGTGCAATTCTTTTTTCATATAGTAACAGTTGGGCTTTTCCATGAAACAAAAAGATTGCAAATTGGCACTAGCCCTAACAAATGAGAAGTTTCCACCTCTTGTGTTATTTGGAACCTTATGACTATGGGGAAACCATGGCTTAAAGCACACAAGAGCTTGTTGCACATATCTGCAGGGGTCTGGGACATGGGTGTCCCATGCATTGCTACAGCACTTGATTTTTTCCAGGCATGTCCTGAGAAGCTGAAACTGCTCCGTAGCTAATCAATACTCTGTCCATTACACCTGCTGCTCTTCTGGTCAGCAGAGGCTTTGCTGATTGCAGAAGTATTCGAAGCATTAGCAGTAATTTAATGCCCTTAATCTGGACTCTCGGAGATTTTTCCAAGCACAGAGTAAATGTCACAACTTCCAGGAGGCCGTAAATAAGCCCTAGACTACAGAAGTGCTAGATATCTCAGTGATGAATAAGCTGAGGCTCACTGAAGAGAAATGTGGCTGGCTTGGGAGCATATACAAAGGTCAGAAAGAAGCTGGGAGCCCTGCTCCAAGCCCAGGGACAAACTCCCTGGGTTACCTGAGGCAGGAGCAGATTCGTTAGTGGAGTAAAAGACTCTGATGTGATTTGAGGAGCTGCGCCTGCCGATGCAAGAGCTGGATTTGTCCCACAGGCAGCAATTTCATGTAACGTGCAAGTCACTTAGTGTTTTCATTTCCTCAGTGTCCCTGCTGACCTATCTCTCTAGGATTTCATCGTGTAGAGACGGAGGTGTAATCACAATTCTGTCATCTCTCTCAATAATAGCCTTGAACAGGTTTAATGCTGTTCCTCTATCTGGCTGGTGACATTTCCATGACCCTTGAGCCTATCTATCTGAGCTGCAAATACAAGTTCCCTCACATACTTTCACAAGCTCCTGTTCAGTTTTGCCAGCTAGTGGTGCTGCACATACCCGAAATGATCCAATCCATTATAAAACCTTTAAAATGCTATAAAGGACATAAGCAGTCAAAAGATTTCACCATGTATCTGGATTGCATACATGGGCTTATTATGAGTCATTCCTCACTTCAGAGCATCAGGCCAAACAAAGAAGCCAGAGATTAGGTAGGTAAACAAAAAGCCAGAAGGACAAATCGCCTCATGAGGACAGCACAGCATGGAATGGTCTACTCATCACTAGCCTTTCTTTAGAGTCAAATGAGGAAAATAGGTACCTCCAGAGACAATTCATCTCATCTAAGAGGGATCTGAAGTTTGGTCATATGAATCTTGACATTAGGGAATTGCATGGGGCCTGGGAAGTGATCTGTCCTAGGAGATAACATTTCTGGGAAAAGGTGGAAGAAAATCTCCTCAGCCAAATGGGGCAGCTGTGCCCTGGCACAAATGGCTTCTTTTGAGCCACCCTGAGCTCAGTGCAATCAGTGATCACTGCACCACCTCTGAGGGTTGCCCCATGCTCACTAGGTCATGCTGCGATGCAAGTGAGGTCTGTGCCTCAAATAGAACTAAAAAGAAAGACATTTCTTCCTCCTTTTCCAGACTTTCTTTGAGTCCCTTTGGGGAGGAAGCAGGGGAGGGAGAAGGGAAGGGAGACATCAGGAAAAAAAAAAAGATGAATTTAAACAACAAATTCTTCAAGGTGACTTCTCATGAGTAAACTTCAACAGATCAAATGGGATGAAACTAATTGAGAGGCTGTTTCAGAAGCTTCTGTTGCCCCTCATGTTTGTAAAGAAATTGAATTAAATCTCTAAAGCATCCTTGCCACACAAGATGCTATTAAGATGCATTTTGCTGCACCATCTAATCTGCTGCAGCGGCACATGAATGTCAATGGTCTCTGCAGCTGCAATCTGGGGGAATACAAAGGTGCTAGTGTTAAAGTCCTACAGGGGCTTATGGGGAGGGCTCCAAAATTTGTCTTATCTGGTGTTCAAATACTCTGTACACTGGTGATGCTGTCAGGCTTTTCACTTTCTCCTTTGCGCAACCACACACTTGGGCCAAGGAGATTTTGGGTCTGGGTCTCATGCCATAATGACCCTGGATTCCTCTTTTTGAATTATGTTTTTGAACAGTTGTATCCTATTGGCTTAAAGCTGCATTGAGTATTCCTAGGAGCTGCCTCGTTCTAACAGATATAGTATCCAGTAGGTCCAGAATCAAATGAATGGCCTGTTTCGAAGGATGAAGACAGAGATGCTGCCTCTTGCTTAATGGTGGAAATCTCAGGGGTTTGCACGTCAGTCTTCCCCAAGATTGCCTTCACTGTATTTTAGGAATGCATGATTTCCAAGCAGCCTACACCTGCCGGGAAAGCTGTGGCCTTGTGTTTGTGCATAGATGAGTCTCTGATCCATGGCTCCATAACCAAATAATGATGCCTGCTTCCCAGTGCGCATTTGACTCTTATCCCCTTGTAGCAGGGCTCAAGGAAGAGCTCTGCTGATGCTCACCTTGGCTTTACCTTCCAGAAGAATTATCAGGTGAATGTGATGTTTCTGCAAATGCAGAAAAAGCGAGATTATATGCCAGCATCATGGGACAGATTCCCCTGAAGGTCCTGGAGCCAGGCAACTGAACTCCCCTCAGTAGAAATCTCTCTTTTAAGGTTAATGGAATAAAATTGCTTCTGAGGCAATTTGTTTGTCATACATGGCTACCACAGGGTGTCAGGAACAGGCTAGACTCTGAAGAGAGTTTGGCCAACTAGATTTGATGAAGGTGCTTGCGTTG
>NW_010577830.1:22454-33550 GCF_000705375.1 Tinamus guttatus
CATTTACATACTGACAATAGCATGTCCTCACTGTGTCCGAGCTACAAAGAATATCTCCAGATTTCTCCCTCTCTGATTTCCAGGAGGTGGCTCGTGTGAGACGGCTTTAATTTCTACACTTAATTTTCACCTTAAAGGTTTCCATCTTAGTTGTTTTCAGTCAATGCTTTTATTTCTTGACAGTGAGGGCAACAGAGCCCTGGGACAGGCTGCCCAGAGAGGTTGTGGAGTCTCCTTCTCTAGAGATCTTCCAAACCCGCCTGGATGCCACCCTGTGCCATGTGCTCTAGGTGACCCTGCGTATGCAGGTGGGTTGGACTAGATGATCTCTAGCGGTCTCTTCCAACCTTAAGGATTCTATGATTCTATGATTATTTAAGTCATGTGTGAGTTACTAGTTTTGAGCAGGTTGAAAATCTGACAGAAATGAAAATGCCTTTATTTGTGAGTGTGGTCCACACTATGCGACACAAACTCTTCCTTTGATTACTTTTCCATAGCTGTCACAGGACTGCTCAGAAGCTCAGTGGATTATAAGATGGCATGAGAACTCATTCAGATATAAATGACTTTAATATGCTTTGACATGCACCTCGGTAAATAAGCCTGGTGTGTTGCCAAGGTGATGCTCCTTTGTTGCTATGACTATATCAAATAGCCATGGTTACTTCTTACTGGTTCCACTTGGAGAGGCCGATTTTTGAAAATGTCCTTTTAATAACTTGTGACACTAATAGAGTGATAGGAATTCTAGACATAAATAAGATTTGTGTGATACACCCTGCGAGCTGCCACCATTAACATGTGCTGCAGGCTTTCCTGCAGGAGCAGGTACTCTGAGCCCAGCACTTCACTGCTTTTTATCCCCGCTGATGGCTTCTGAGTTACACGAGTGATGGATTTGGCCCTTAGGATCCAGGGTTTCCTTTCAACCATATCTAGTCTAGACATATCTTCGCTATGCAACATCATTTGAAACATGGTTCTAGCATGAGAGATTTTTTTTCCCCAAAGTCATAGGCAGTCAGAGTAATTATTATATTTGGAAGCACCTCTTTTCTCACATTATCAGACAAAGGTAGTAATTGGTATAAGATTCTCCAGGAGCTGCGAACTCCTGTAGCCTTGTTGACTTCAAAATGAGCTTTTATCAGGTGGTTTTGTTGAAACATTCCAATTCCAGGGAACAGTGTGGTGGAGAAGAAGCTGACATGATTTTTTCCTTTTCCATTATGCCTAACACATCATTGCAACTTAATCATCTCATTCAATTTAATCCTGACTTTTATGTTCTAATAGAGATGACATATTTATATGGTATGCCAAAATACATAGCTTGGACATCACGAGGAGAAGCTGTTCAGTTACTACATGACGGCATTGATGACAACTCTGAGTTGAAGTGCTCAGAAATGACAGTTTCCTGGGAAATTTAGACTCTTGTGGCTCTTGCGAGTGCTCAGAGCAGGAGCAAGTTTTGAAAAAGAGAAGTTCTAAATTTTTTTGTAGGCAAAAAATCAACGATCATAAAGGTAAGTGTTGAAGAAAAGTCAGTTGTTTTTCCTGATTAGGTCAGGCCAATGAAGGCCGTTTCCTCCTCAGCAAAGCTCTTGCCAGGCTGTTAGTGGGGTGATCTTTTCTGACTTTTTAATAGAAAACATTCCTCTTTATTTTATCCTTAATAAAGACATTTGTAAGATCTCAGAACTAGTTTTCTGGAATAAGATGCATTTCTTTTGTAGAAGTGAGTGTATTTCTTGCTTGATGAAATGTTTTGAAGAAGCAAGCATGAGCATGGATATGTGTATTTTCTTAGAAAATAAAGTCTTCTGGTCATTCTAATAGGCCTATGCCTTCATTCAACTGTGTTGAACTTGGGCAACTCAAAAAGTGCATCATTTATGTGATGAGGCCTGGCCTGACTCTTGCATCTATAATTTTCTGTCTGTAATTCAGTTTATTCCTTAATCCATCCTAGGATCAGATCAAAATTTCTCTTGACCACTTGCAAAAGAAGGATCTCAGACCTATCTTTTTATTACTGAGTTAACTCTAGGATTTTCCTCCTTACTCAGTTCCAGTTTAGAGGGGAATTTCCAGTTTTCAGGTTCCCAAGTGTATGGACTTTACACTATTAAATTGCAACCCATTGCTAGTACTGCAGATTTCACCGTCATCCAATGTATTTGCAATTCCAGTGATTGCCAACAGGACTTGGGCTCTCGCTGTCCCTGGGTATGACTTAGGCATAGTGAAGGATAGAGTTCTGAAACACTACTGGATGAGACGGGTTGTATTTGGCAATGCCATGCGATCTCTTTACAGCATAAATGATGACATACGTGTTGAAGACAGTAAAGAATCAGGGCGTACGAATTTGTCTGTGCTCCACAAAGTGACAGCATGAGGCTATGCTGAATTAATTCAGTTTATGTCTGTAAAAGATCAATTTTAAATTGATCTATTTCTATTGCAATATTGCTTTTCTTTTTCTTTTTTTTTTAATGTAGACAAGAATTTGTGCCTCTAATTGTCCCTGAATTCAAATGGCTAGAGGGATTGTGTCCAAATTTTCCATTAAAAGCAATCTCCTGACAGGAACCAAGCATGAAAAATTCAATCCAAAAGATGAAAGTTTCAGAAAATGTTAGGAGTTCATGGAAAGAGGAGATTTATAAGGGTTTGCAACCTATACTGGAGCTGCCATAAGCAATATGCAGCCTAAAGCATATAGAGCCAAAGCTCCCATTGGCTTTAAAGAAAATTGGATTAAAGATTTAGGCCTGAATCTTCATGACTAATGACCCATGCAAGTAACCCAAACTGTCACAGGATCATTCAGATGGCTGTTTAACTTCAGAGATAACTGCTACTGGAAACTCACAGGGTTAATTCATTAGCTCAGGTGACAGAAATGTGGCATTTGAACAGGACGGATCTGATATTCAATCCTTGCTGGAAGTATGTATGGAGGAGTGTTATATTTCCCTGGCCATGGGGGTGAGCAGCATGGTGGACTCCTCTGGGCTGGAAGATGCATGTGACATTAAGGTGTATCAGTAACGGAAGTTCTTCTGGACAGCATGAAGAGAGGTGGAGAGCTGCTTTCAGAAAGCCTTGTCATCATGAAAGAAAAAGAGGTTACAACAATTAATAAATGTTATTTATAAAGCACTTCCCACATCAAGAGCCTTTTGGGAGCAGCATGAATCATTAAAATAAAATCCAATTATAAAAACCAATCACAATTAAATTGTTCATATCCCTCTGCAGGAGCCCTGCCTCAATCAGTTACTCTGTCTCTCTCCTATGGCCATACAGCAGAGGAGACTCAACAAATTTGTTTGTGGCATCAACAAGAGAACCCTCATTATCTGCTATTATAAAGCTGTATGGTCTAAAGCATTGAGATTAATATGAAATAATTAGCTCTGATGAAAGTTATACCTCACTCAGAGCAGCTGGGACTTGAATAGGATGCAACTGAGACTTGATTACTGTGTCATTACAGTATTAGTGTTGTGTACAGTCATTGTCATACAACTTCAGAATGCCTTTGATAAGATTATATTTTAATTGAATATGAGCCATGCTAGGGCTTGATGGCACTGCAACATTGAGGGTAGTAGCTCTATTGCGTAAAAACACTTTCATTTTGTTTTTATAGACTCTTTAGCATTTATAAAACAGTCTTGAAAGGGGCATTTTCCCCCAGTGAAAGCTTGCATAACAGTGTTGACTCTGCATGAGGAGGCAGCAAGATCAGGACTGCAATAAATTCATGCCCCATAAGGACTTCACATTTATCACTAGGCTAATGCTTTAGGCACATGGAAAGCCACAGTGACAACTAGGACAAAGAGAAGATCCTGCTGTATACATTGCAGAATCTCTAAGGCTTATCCCAAAGTGGAATCTCCATTGCAACCATGGATGTGAAATGTGCACCAAGCAGTTCTCCCCTTGTCCTATGGGCCAGAGATGTACATGCCCATCCATGTACAGAGATGTACATGTACATCCATGCAATGGGGAAAAGAAGGACTAACCACATCCATGCAATGGGGAAAAGAAGGACTTGGGCATTCCACCCACAGGCGGTATCTTCAAAGACACTGTTACAGAAGAAGACCTCATTGTTTTTAAAATCAGATTTGCATTTTATAACAATTAATATCAAATGGTTAAAAAAATGCCCTAATTAGGAATTATCCTCCTTCACGTCTCAATGACCGAGGCATGAAGGTTTAAGGTTAACTCCCATGTACCGTATATTTTATCTCCTAGTACTCGTTGGAGGACAATGGTTAAGGTTATGTTCTCACTGATGTATGCAACTGTGCTGTGATTTGCATATAGAAGTCAAAGGTAATGTTATGTATTTTAGCATTAGATATTAGATATTTTAGCATTAGTTATTGCAGCATCTTTCTATCAGAACAGAGTTACATACACAGCGTTTAAGGACTTAGGATGGAAGAAAAAAAAAAGATTGTAGTTCATTGAAAAGAAAACAGGAATGAGTAGAGATGGACATGCCTGAGTACATACTGGCATTGCAACATTAACCCTCGAATGCACACATATCCAGACCTAGGGTGTGTGTAGATTATGACGTTAAAAAGTGATAAGATATATTAGGAAATAAGTGCAAATTAAATACTTGCCCTGTTGTTGGACTGGACTATGCTCATAGCTCTGAAGCCAAATCTCCTGGAGCTTGGAGGTCCTTGCTCCCAGATCTGAATTTGAATTTTGGAGCTTCTCCGGTGCAATAACTCCATCTGAACGTCTAGGTCAGACTATCCACAGAAAAGGAGGGTATTCTGAACATAAGCAGTGCTCCAAAGAGTTATCCCAAGTTGGTCTCTCAGGACGAGTCATCTGAGAGTAACTGCCATTTACAATTATGTTGTTGTTGCTGGCAGAGCCAAGAATAGAGAGCTGCTCCTGAAACAGTGGCTATGGGCTTCCACAGAGGGAAGAGAACATAACATTAGCTACCCCATTTCATAGATAAAATAATTCGGTTTGAGTTTAGATTAATGTTAAGTAGCCACAGCTGCTTCCTCCACTGAGCAGAATGACAGTCCAGTCACAGTGCTGTCTCTAGCCTCCTGCTCACCCAGCTTGTGAAACCAGTTTCACAGGGCCAAGATCAGGTCCCATGAGAAGGATGCTTTCATACATGTGTGCCACACATGATGGAGAGACTCGCAGCATAAGGCTACGCTATTAAATTAGCTCATTTCCTCATTGACAGGAAAATTGCTCCTAAATTTCATTGCTTTGATGACTACAAATCATAGTTTACTTTCTAGCTTTAATTTATTCATGTCTACTTCATCCTCACTCATTGTGCCAAATCTGTCCTTTCACTTGTGTAGTTCTTCTTCTATCTGGAGTTTAACCTCCATCACCCCTCATTTCAGCATGCCAAACTAATCAAAGCCCCTCTGCGCTGACAAGTTCTCTGTCCCCTTCACAATATTTTTCTGTACCTTTTTGAGGCCCCTCCTGGGTGGGCAGGATTGCACAATATGCCTGGGTGTTTAGGGTTTTCATAGTTTCATTCTTTTGCCAGCCAGTCACACACGTGGGATAATAATATTACAGACAGAGCAGAATGGATTTTAAACATGGCTGTTTGAATACTTCTTTTATTGCTCATGGAAACAATAGCACTCCTGCTCTCCCGCAGTTCGTCATTAGATGAGGGCAAGCATCACTTTTCTCCTTAATCTCTGGATAGTGGAGGAATAAAACTTGCAAATCTTACTAGTAACAACAGCATAAAACAAAAGTCAACTCCTCCTCCCCAAATGTACCCCTTTAAAACTCAAAGCAATTTGCAGAAAATCCCTTATGCCTGGATCCAGTAGTTTTATTAACCCCATTGATATTTTTGAAATTCAGTCAAAATAAATATACAGCCACAATGACTCAAGAATAAGCAATTGGGTTTTCTATCAGTGAACATCAGGTGTGAGTAAAATTTGCTACTTAGTTGGAACACTTCTGTATGCTAATGGCACTACAAAGGCATAGAAGGCAGACCACATGTGCCCATTTATTAGGTTAAAAATGAATATCTAGGCTTTCTGCACTCATTAAATATAGTCCAGAGGAAGATCAAACTCTCAAGCTTTGCAAATATAACTCGATTGATAGCTGGGTGCAAACCCACAGGACCTTTCTGTGCAGAAAATTAGCCCAAAACTTTATTTAGCTCATTCATCCCTGGGTATATCGACTATAGTGATTTTATTGCCAACTTAGTAAATGATTCTTTATGGCACCAAAAGAAGGAAAAAAATATTCTCTAGTGCGCCAATAAAGAGTTACTTGATATAGTCAGCAGAGGGAATACTTTACTCAGCAGTAATAAAGCAGACGCCAGGAGGAGAAGGGGTTGAGAGCTCCCAAAAGGAAGGGGAGAGCAGTAGACTTGAGTTATGCATTGCTGCTCACTGCTTTGTGCAACATGTGTCCGGGCGCACTGGGGACCTGGAAGAGCTTATTACAGAGCCGTGCACAGCAGCAGCACGGCATTTAATAGATTTCCATCTCAAAAAAGGGATCTAAAAATCATCCACATCACTGATGTGCACAAGCCAGAAGATGCTCACCCCTATTCCCCACAGAATCAAGTATGGCTTGTTGAGCTGGGCTGCAGTCCTGAAACCAAAATCAAAGATTTTTTGGTGTTTCATTTCATTTTGTCTATTTCTTTTGACTTTTGCAAAGTCAGTCCCATTTAATGAACACAAGTTTTGCAAAATTCAGCTTCAAAAGCAGACCACTGGCAAAGGAAAGGGAAATGAATTGATTAAACTTAAAAATTGCAAACCCTGAGGTTTCTGCATTCATTGGGGTTTGTTAACCCATGGTATGGCCAATAGTAGTGTGTGAAAGGAGGCAAAACATCCTGGAGTAATAGGGCAAGAATTAGACATATCAAAAATATTTTCCTGCAGAAAATGTGGATTTGGAAACTTTTGTTTTATAGGCTTTTTTTTTTTTAACAGAGGTTTTCCTTTTGTGTGTGTGTGAATAAAAGGCAAACAAAGACAAGAAATCATTGAAAAATTTTAAACTTCACGTTGAAAGTTTGCCAACGAAATTAGAAACTCGAAGCACAATCCAGGGAGTTTCTTTTACTTAAGACTTCAGATAGTTTTATTGGGAGTCCAGAGTAGGTTATTCAAGGGAAATCAGCATTTCCTCTTCACATCCAAAGGACACTCATTCCCTGCACATATAACAGTTACTCACTATTCATTTTGTCATAGCGTTTTATGGAAATATATGCAATATTTCTCTTAGGATACACAAGCAGCCATAAGCTGTTTAGTCTTGATCTAATTCAACAGATGTAGCAGCATGCTATCCTAGCTATACCGGCTACATCTCAAGAAATATTTTTAAGGTTTCTGTAACAGCAGCTCTTAAATTTTAGAGTGGTACTCACAGAGCCAATTCTTAAGAGAACAAATGCTGCACAATTTGTAACTGGAAATGTCCAAAACTGTCACTGCCCTCCTCCTGCAGGGCTTCTGGGCCTAAGTGCACAGAGGAGGTTTGTGCAGGGTTAATTGGATTAATGGGGCAGCAAGGGATCTGGGAGGTTCCAGCTCTGAAGCCAGGGGTAGGGAAGAATCCCAGGGGATTCCTGGCCATTTGCTTTTCTCTGTGGTTGGTGTTCAGCACCAGTTAAGAGAGTTCATTCGCTACTGAGGTGGTTGTCCCAAACACAGGTTAGAGAAGGAGCAAGCCTGTAGCAATGATTGCAGTGATGCCTGGAGGCTCTCCTCCTTCCCAAAGGCTTTAGGAAACCAGTTGCTTAGACAGAAAGCTTTCACCACTGGGTCAGAGATTCAAAGGGGACAGAAATTGTTAATCTATTCAGAGAGGAGGAGAGTCATTTTAAACACACTGGAGTCACATGTTTGGGTAGGATTTGTCTCCAGATTAAGGTACTTTAATGTACATGCCTCAAAATATGCTGAATGTGCTGATCCCTCTGTCTGAGTCAATACAGATCTTGGGTCCTATTCAGTTACTTAATCATAAACATTAGTTTCCTCTGGTACATCCTGGAGGCACCCACAACATCTATAAAGGCTTGGCAAATGTGACACGGGGCCTCAGGGTGTCAGTACTCCTCTGGGGGTCACCTGAAGACCAGGTAAGGTACCAATTGAAAAGCTGTTAGATGTCTATACACCGGCAACCGAACTGAGCTTATCAGTAGCCAAAGGAGTTCTGGCAGTTCAAAGCAGACCCTGAGACTTGATGACCTTTGCTTTGCCCATGTCTCTGACAGGTTCTTGTGAACAGGATGAGCCTGGGGCTGAAAGTGGAGACGGGCTTGGAGATTTCCCTTCCCATGCTCGTATTTCCTACAAAATGAAGCCATGATCATGTACATAGCACTGGAGAGGATTTAACACTCTTCCCTTGTCTGCCAACAGACATGTTGCCCCTTAGGGGAACCCAGTCTGTGCCATGTGCTCTGGGTGACCCTGCGTGTGCAGAGTGGTTGGACTAGATGATCTCTAGAGGTCCCTTCCAACCTTAGTGATTCTATGATTCCTTGCTTTGCTCATGCTGCTCTCTGCCTCTGGCTCTCACATGTGATGCTAACTGTAGAGCTAACATGCAAACACCACGAGCAGCAACAATTTGTAGCAAGTCTGTCGCAGCATTGCTTGCGGCATGCTCTTCAGCCTGTAGATGTTGCTGTGAGCTGCAGCTTGCTCCAGCCCACAAACAGTTTCTGGTTAATAAGGCATACAAGGCTGGAACTTGAACTCTGAGGAAATGAAATGGCATCTTTGCAGAGGAAGCAGATGCTTTTTTGTTGGTGGATTTTTTGTTTGTTTGTTCTTTTTTACCTATTATTTGCTGTTTAAGTCTTGTTTTCTGAGTTTAAATAGCTACCTTTCTAGTATTTATGAGAAATTTTAGGAACATTCAGGATGAATGATTGCAATAGGATTTTTTTTTTTTTTAGCCTTTTTTGTCTTTTACCTTTCTTAGTAGGAGTCTCTCTGTGTAAGTTCCTATAGATTCTTCACAGGAAAAACAAACATACATCAGAATAGAGGTTAGGATACTGGGTTTTATAGAGGTTATGAACTCTTTCAGGACCAAAACACCGAAGTAGAATGAGCACCTTCTCCCTAATGGGAAACTGAGCTGGAATAAAGACCTGGAGCAGAGCAAGAAGTAATTTATCTGGACTTAGATAAGGAACCTTTCTGCAGAAAAAAAAAATGCAAGGAGTGAATTCAGATTGTAAATTTGGTCTGTTTGAAGTGAAAAAAAAACCAAAGACCATTCCTCCGGCATCTTCTTAGGCTATCGTTCTCAGAGCTGGTGCCACAGCCACAGAAACCAAGGGGATTTGGGCTCTTCAGTGATGCAGTCCAGATGTAGCTGGCACTAAAGTTGTCCATTTCAGGTGAAACACGCGACGACAAGAAATGCTTTCTTAGGACTTTTCTTCTTTATGATGGAAAGATAAGGGCTGTCCCATATCTGTCACCCATTTGCCTTCTGTGTTTAATGAAATGACATTCTGAAAGCACACGAATGGGGAAGGAGATGGTTCCCTGGCAGTACTCTTCCTCCTTAAGATTTTGCTTCACTTGTGAAAAACAAACCCAGAGACAGTTTGTTCTCCTGATCATAATCCAGGTGCCATATTTACATTTTGTCTGAAATTAATTCAGTCAGATCTTTCAAATGCAAATACGTGCAAAAGAAATAGTCCTGTATTAGCAGAGAAAGTATTTTTTTTTTGTTCCTTTATGAAAAATGCAAGCAATTGCTTGTGTTAGGAAGCAGCTGTTTGTAAACAATCAAAAGCATTAAATTCACAGAATAGCAAGAAGTAAAAGTGTTATTTTTTTCATTTTAATAAAGATTGAATGCTGACAACCAAAGTTGCTAATGCTGCTATTAAAAACAGGTGCTTACTCTCATTTCTATTTTTCCTGGCTAGCTGCTCACAAAAAAAAAATATGCCTAGGACAGAATTAATTGAGTATTAGCAGCATGTTTGCAAGGCATTCCAAAAATAGGTCAGAAAGTGCTTAATATTGCTTTATACCAATGCCTGTAACAGAGTCATCAGTTGTGTGCATTTGGCTCATGCTTCCCCCCAGCTCACCTGGGATACTTGGAAACACAATGCAGAGGGTGTTTTCATTTGGCTGTGGCATTTCACAATATTCATATAAATATATATATATTCAGCAGCAACTCTGAGTGCTTCAGAAAGGAAATCAACAGCCATTTTCCCATTTTGTGTCTGGGGAAAGCGAGGCTTAAGAAAGGAAAATGACTTCCTCCCATCCATTAAATTAGGAACCGTCACTGGTGGCTCTGCGGTCCAGGACCTCATGCTGTCTTTTTAAAGAAGGATCACTTGAAACCTTTAGAAGCACAGCATGTTGCTTCTGTCTGGATGTGCTTGGCTAAGCAGATGCCTTTTAACCCTGCACACCTGTAATTTTGGCAACCAGACAAGTCCTGTGTTCCTTAGTGTAACCAGATCATTAGTAGGAACAGGTGCCTTGTACCTAGCTACTTTGGGGACATTTCAGGGAACATGAAGTGCCTTGTACTTGGGAATACCTGGTGTATTTGGCAGAGAAACAAACATGTCCTACCTTGCAACAACAGGGAAATGTAGCAGAAAATAGTGCTCTACTGACTGGACATAGTATAGAGAAAAAAGAAAAGGGTTAAAAATATAATGTATATGGCTTCCTGATCTGCCAAGGCAGATCCAGGATCACAGAGTGGGCTTCAACAGTCTCATCATGGTGAGATTGGTGCTTATCTTTGGCCAAAGTGAGCAGATAGGAGCTAACCGCTCAAGGGCACTAGTGCCTATGGATGCCCTGCAGCTGCCCTGAGCTCTCCTCTGCTGCAGGTGCTCCCTGGGGTGTCTCCTGCACTGGCCTGTAATGGGCAATTGCTTATAATATGTCACACACTTTGGTGTTTGCTTTCCTTAATTGGACAAAATGCTTTGTCATCTTTGATGTCAAAGAACTTGAAAATTAAAAACCTACAGATATCAC
>NW_010577830.1:33603-66459 GCF_000705375.1 Tinamus guttatus
TTTTCTGGAGCAATCTTTTGGATGAATAAAACACAAATTGGCAAATAATTTCTGTCAGCTCCCAGTCATCTTTCCTGGCAGATATATTCACCATGTAAACTATTTTGTCCAAATCTACTTGCGAATATTGACTTTCATGTTGCTTTTTCCCTCCTGGTCCATGGCAGCCATATATGTGTACACTGATTCTCACTCAGTGAAAATGTGATAGGCTTTTAATATCACCACAGCTTAAAGTGAAACCAAAGCAGATCATTTTTCTTCAAACAGGGCTAGGAAGGAAAGGAAAATATCAAGTGCTGCCAAGGACCTCATGATTTCACTCTGTGCCAGCAAGGACCTGAATTCCTTAGAGTGTCACTCAGCAGGCAACCCTCATTGCTAATACCCAGCGGCAAAGGAAAAGTGTCAGGAGTGCACGATTGCCCTTAGGAACTAAGTCGCTGCCGAAGAGCCTGGCAAACTTCGAGCGTTGGCTCATGCTCTCATGCAGGTTCACTGAGATGCCTGGGGAATGAGGGAGTGGGGCTGGCCAAATGGGTCAGTCTTTAAATAAGTCACTCCATTTCCTACGTTTCCGAAGATGGCAGGAAACGCTACAAATATCAGTCTGACGTAAAACAGTGGATTTGGGATAGCTTAAAAGCAGGTAAAAGTGCCATACAAGGTCAGATCATTGGGCCATGTGGCAACAGGAAAGCCCATCCAGGGATAGTGGGTAAGCCTATCTGTCCGATCAGTCCCTTGTCCTTTTTCTCCCTTCATATCAACATCTTTCAGCTAAGGAAGGTGTCCTAGCATATCTGTCATCTTTGCTGCAAAATACATCA
This sequence comes from Tinamus guttatus, assembly GCF_000705375.1. The sequence continues at coordinate 34,434 of NW_010577830.1, forward strand.
GATATTCCAGAGCTTTGTGATAGTGCCTCACCTTAGGTAATTCAACTGAGCCCTTAGTGACATTAATGTCCTCTTGGATGTCAGGTCCAGTTCAGTGGCTCGCATGGTGTCTAGTGGTGTAAGAGGCAGCCTAGAGCCATCTCACTCTCACAGCACAGAAATGGAGGGCCACTCTAGGCCCTGTGTCATATTTGACAGCCCCAGACAAATGTCTGGGCATCTTAGATGGCCTCAGACATCTCTGGTTAATAATGGACTAAATCTTCATTGACTCTAATGCAATTCAGATACTGACTACTGGACACGTATGTTTAGGATCTTTGGAAATGACTTTCATTCATTGTGCCTCACTCTCAGTCATGCAAAAGGACACCATCAGATATAGGAAAAGATTTTGTTTTTTTGGGATGTCTCAGTGTTAGGAGGATGTCTGTCACTCTTCTCACAACATCCACTGTGACTGTGATTTCAGGCACCCCTGTTGACTGAACATGGGTTTCATGGCTTGCTCTTCTGTTTCATCACCCCCCCTTATTTGTGCCCTACAGCCCCACAGCACAGAAGACATTCAGCTTAACTGTGGAGCTGGATCACAAACTTCTGCAAATCATAGAATCATAGAATCATAGACTGCTTAAGGTTGGAAGGGACATCAAGAGGTCATCTAGTCCAACCCCCTGCACACACAGGGTCACCTAGAGCACATGGCACAGGACTGCGTCCAAGCGGATTTTGAAGATCTCCAGAGAAGGAGACTCCACAACCTCTCTGGGCAGCCTGTTCCAGTGCTCTGTCACTCTCACTGTTAAGAAATTTTTCCTTAAGTTCCTGTGGAACTTTGGATGCTTCAGTTTCCTCTAGTTTCTCTCTGTTTCCTCTAGTTCTGTCGGTGGCCACCAGTGAAAAGAGGCCAGCACCATCCTCCTCACTGCCTCCCTTGAGGTACTTATAGACACTGCTCAGGTCCCCTCTCAGCCTTCTCTTCTCCAGGCTGAACAGGCCCAGCTCCCTCAGCCTCTCCTCACAGGGCAGATGTTCCAGGCCCCTGATCATCCTCGTAGCCCTGCGCTGGACTCTTTCCAGCAGCTCCACATCCCTCTTGTACTGTGGAGCCCAGAACTGGACACAATACTCCAGATGTGGCCTCACCAGGGCTGATTAGAGGGGCAGGATCACCTCCCTCGACCTGCTGATCTGTACTGTACTGTACCTGTGCTGACCAGGCTGTACTAGTGTCTTGGGTTATTCTTCCCCAGGTGCAGGACCTTGCACTTGGCCTTGTTGAATTTCATGAGGTTTTTCGTCGCCCAGTTGTCCAGTCTGTCCAGGTCCCTCTGGATGGCAGCGCAGCCCTCTGGGGTATCAGCGACTCCTCCCAGTTTCGTATCATCAGCAAACTTGCTGAGGGAGCACTCTGTGCCTTCATCCAGGTCATTGATGAATAAATTGAACAGGGCTGGACCGAGGACTGACCCCTGGAGGACACGGCTAGCTACAGGCCTCAGATTGCTAAGACATGACCTCAGAAAACTTTCAGAAAGAATCAAAAGTGATATCCATTGATCTATCTGTATCAGGAACTTCTTCATAGATATATGAACAGGAAAATATATGGACACAAGACAGGTGTATGTTTTCTGCAAACATGAGAAATCTTTCTCTGCTGCATATTGCCTTACTTTGCAAATGCTTTGTGATACTTCGTGCTGGGGGAGCAACTCTTATCCCACTCCTGCAAGCGCACAGGTTGCCAAACACTTTGGCCACTTGCAGGGCGAGCCGACGTGAAAAATCCTTGATCTGAGCTGACCCCGGTACGAGTGATATGACCTATCCATAGATGTGTAATTCAATCCAGAAGTGGGAAGAAGAAAACGCTGGGAGAGGAGCAAGGTTCTTTGCAACAGGCTTCACTGAAAACCAGTTTTCTTCTTGTGCCGGTGTGCGCAATACCCACCCCTAGCACTTGAGAACCAAAACATTTAATAGCATTATTTGTTCTGCTGGAAGGAGGATGGGCAGTGCTATTTCTCTTCCTGGTCTTTTTTTTTTTTTTTTGAATTTTTTGAATTTTTTGCTTGTTTGTTTCAATACATATAGAAAAACTATTCAATAGTTTGCAAAATCAGAACATCCTTTCTCCTTTGTGGTTTTCGTGTATAAATCTGAAATCACTGTATTAATCCTCAGTAGGAACAATGGAAACAGTAGATTCTAGTGAAGTAGGCCAATAGCTTTTAAAGAGGCATTTCGGTTTTTTGTGTCCAGGATGATACCTGCCTTACTGCAAGCATCCAGCTTTCAGATAGGTCAAATAAAGTGATATGAATCCTGAGGCTAATATTTCTGAATGGACTCCTTTGGGATCCTGGTAAGAGTCTCACTGAACTCATCAGGGCTTTTGCTCCCTTACCAGTAGCATTTCTCAGTAGATTTGGCTTCTGCCAATATTTCACACTTATCTTTTCATTATTGGATCATTTTACAGATAATAATTGATAATAATTTTACAGATAATCACTCCATGTCTCAACTTTTCCATCAATACACTCCCCTGGCTTCAATGCAAAATCAGGCAACTTCATAATTTAACAATCACTGTCAGACAGCTGCATACTCTACAGCCCTTCTTTCTGTCAGGGGTAATTAGGAAGGGATTGGACTGTGTCAGATCTGAAACTGCATTAAAAGCCTGAGGAAGTTTCTGAACCTGGGCTGTGTTGCTATTTTCAGCATAATAATCTAAATTTAACCACTACTGAGACTGTTTCATAGACAGAGTAGGCAGCCTTAAACTTTTTTTAGCGAAAATTCAGAAATTTCAAGTGAATCTGAAATGGTGCTCATGTAGATCTTGTTCTTCACAAAGCTACTTCATTGTACTGCAAGTACTATTCACATCTTCAGAAATTGAACTTTAGCAGCCTTCCACCTTCCCATGCTTCAGTGTTGCTTTCCAAGAGCCTCATTGTCTTCATAAAGGACGTCTTAGTCTAGATCTGAGCTTCATGGCTTAGCCTTGGCTACCAGATGCAAATGGGGTGCTTATTTTTTATCAGCATTCAGTTTGAAACTGTGTGGTGTGAGGAAAGAGGCCTGAGCTGAAGCTGATCAAAATGGTTACAAAAATTATCATGTAAGCTCATGTGGAAAGAAACCATCAGGCTGCTCATGCTCTTGATTATCGCTTCTTCTATGGACAGAAACAAAACAGTGGAGCCCTTAAAATAATTCACACTTTATAGACTGTATTTTTTCTTTCCAGTTAAGTGCATTAGGATATCTGAGTAATCTGAGGAGAGCACAAGAAAAGGCTTCACCTGTGCATTTATTTCTTCTGTTGTTACCAGAATAAATTTAACTTGTGATGAAGTCCTTGTGTGTAGTCACAAGTTGACCATATGAATTTCAGGTGCTTCCTGAAGGTCCCTGTCCTTGAGCAATAAGAGTTCATACTTTTAATTCATTAAGACTGCAAAACCATTTTAACTGGGGAAGGACTTGATCTGGCTGAAAAAAGGGTATCTCCAGGACCACAGAGCTGCTCCAGGTGAGAAATAGTTAAGTCCGTGACCTCTCTATATCCTAATATATATTGTCATGTAATTAAAGAACATATTTGTACAGTCACAAAAAGAACCTCAGGGTAGTTCTCCTAGTCACTCTCATCCTCTCTCCTTAAATGGATGTGCTTTGTGCTGAAAAATCGTTGCATCAGCTGTAGGAGAGAATATACATTCTTTTTAGCCCTGGAAGCTCTAGGAGAATAATTACACCAGGTCTTGTACATGCTGACCTTTTTTTCTGCTGTAGCAAATTCCAAGCACCTTTCAATTGGTTCAACATATGACTTTATACTGTTTGGTTCAGGGATATGCTGTTTCAGTAGCATAACTTTTACTGTAAGAAAGTTATGTAGGAAGTGCTATGCCATAGTGAAAAGGCTTGATCTTCATGTGCATATCTGTGGGTGAAGATACAAAGCCTCTAGTGCTCCTGCTAGGCTAGGCACTGAGTGATCAATGTCCATTGGTCTTACGAATCCATCTTGGGCAACAGGTTGGATGTGCTTAAACTATCCCTGGTGGAAAGGAGGCTTCAAAGGGTGCCTACAATGTGGTCATGGCCTTTCCTTGCGCAATCCTAGACAATTCTATGAGGCCTTAGGGCTCATAGTATCACAGATTTAGGGGAAATAAAGATTGGAAGACTCTCTGTAACATTATATAATACACGGAGCTGTGGACAAATTGACAAAAATGTGTTCCTCTCATAGGCAGGCAGGTGTGAGGAGGTGTTAATTCTTTCTGTAAACAGGATTATTATGGTAGCAAGATGCCCAAATGCCGCTTCCAAGCATACAAAATGGTGATACAAATTCTCCTTTATGTGATGAGTTCTCAAAAACATCTTCCTCTTGCATATAAAGAGACCATATCCCCAAGAGTTGTGTGTTCATGGAGCAGAGTTAGCATTTCTAGGACATTTTTTCTCTTTCCACAAATCCCTCAGTGAACTCAGTTGAAAACCTTTGGGATCCCCACAGCCTTTAGTGTTAGAGGCATGAGTCTCATGAAGGAAAAAAAAAAGTCTTCTCTCTAAGGATTCATTCATTCTGCTCCAAATGTCTATGAATGTGCAAGCCAACTGAAGCCTACCGTTTTCTTTTGAGTGCACCCAGAGAGGCTGTTGATGAAAAATGGCAGCTGCTCCCCAGGTCTGAGCCAGCAATCAGTCTGCACGAGGCCATGATGCATGCGACCGTCATGGAACAAGCGGTGGTGAGGGTGAGTGACACAACGCACTTCACTCACGTGAAAGGAATAGTAATAGCTTTTATTGAAAATGGCTATGGTTTCATGAGATTCTATGGCAAGGTCACTTATTATTTACTGTATGGGGACAAGAAATACACAGAATTATCAAGGAGGCCCTCCCAATGAGTCACGAGGTTCAGATTGGACCCACTTGCTTTCCAAACTCCTTCTGAGAGGGATGTTGTGCACAGTTACGTCAGTAAAGTTTACAAGTTCAAAAAGAGAGTGTGCTATAGTCCCTTACCAGGAATCTGATGTGGCAAGGATCTCTCAGCCCTGAGGTGTATCCCTGAGAGGTGTTCTTGCTCAGGGCGAGATCCTGGCATGCAGTCCGCTGAGATGCAAGGAGAGCTCTTGGGCTGTCCCTGTATTTATGGGATAAGATGATTGACTTATAGTTATTCTTTCAAATCAGAAATGACAGTTGGGTGGTGTATGCACAATTAGCCTCATCTCCTCATCAAGATGCAGCCATCAGGACTGTTATTGATGGTTAATGTCTGAGTAGGGGGAAGAAATCAGGGAGGCAATTACCAGGATCAGATAAAGTCACTGGTATTTAACACCTGAATACGGCTATATTTGAAAAGTCAGGTTGAGCTGGGGAAGGAGCACATCAGTCACAAACTACTGGTATTTGAAGGTAAGGGATTAAAGAAAAATGCAGGCCCATCTCTCAGGTGCTTGCAAAAGTGTGACTTCAAAGATGAGGAAAAGGGACATTGCAATGCCTACAGATCTGGGAGACTTTAGGGTTCATTTTCTTCTTGCTTTGGGTTTGCATGGTTCCGCACTTGATTGCATGGCATGCCCAGGAAAAAAATGGCACATTTAATGACCTGATAGGAGTAGGGCATTATTTAACCCTGAAAGACTATATCTACAGTAAGAAAACAGCTATAGGGACAGTTGTAACTGCTTAAGATGCTCCTGACATAATAGGTATTGATGACAGCCTCTCTCCCGTAGATCACTACTTTCATGGTTGAGCTCATGGAAGTGGCTGTTCCTTCATCGTCTCCATGCTGTCAGCTGTGCTATCTCCTGAAGACAGTTTAATGCCAGTGGGCAGAGCTTGCCTTGAGGCAGATAAGGAGCCTTCATAAGATGTTTTCAGTGAACTCAGTGAAAATTTTCCATTTGACCTCAAAAGTGTTCAGCACTGTGCAGACCTCAAAAGACTTCAGCACTGTGCAAGCTTATGCTCAGACACAGAGAGCCCCTTTGTGTTAGCTTTGTTATAGCAACTCCATGGCATTGAGACTAAGGACCTCTAAGACAAGAAGAAACATGTTGCACAGAAGTGGAGTAGCACCTTCCATCCAGGTTTGGATATTCTGGGATGATACTTTCCCTCAGAGTTAGATTTTTGATATCAGGTTTCTAGCCTCAGCCTCTCAAATATTGCACAATGGTTGCAAAATGGGTTAAACAGCACTTGTGAAGCAGTCTATCATTTCTAGTGTCTTCCACAGAGAATTCAGCTCTTTTTTTTGAGAGAGAGAGAGAGGTCAAATGTGTAATTCAGTGAACTCCTCTCTCTGCAGTTCAATTAACTGAGCTTATATGAGTGCCATATAACTTGTATTCAATGATCTTCAGAGACATGCTGTGTGTAGACCTAGCAGACTAAGTTTTTTGCATGGCTAGGAGCATCTACGTCTTCAGTCTCTTTGGAAGAGACTTCCTTGAAATGTGGGAACATGCCCCAATCTCTTTGAAATGGCACAAGATAAATAAATAAATAAACAGCTGGCAGTAGGGCATGACTTTTGCAGGAAAATGAAAATGGTGAAAGGTGTTTCTTAAGGGTAGCTGAGCTGGAAAATAAGTCCCTTGTGCTTTGTAGCAGTTACTTCCTGTTAATTTATTTTAAGCAAGTTGAAACCACTGAGCTAACACAGCACTGATAAACACATTTACTGACCAAGGTGTTTGGTGAAATGTCCTAATGTTGCTCTTTCCGTACTGTGCAATGTGAACACCATGTGAAGTGGTCTATCCAGTCTGGTGGATAGTCTGAGAACAGATGCGGAGTTATTTAATAGAGGAGTATCCAAGGTGATTTAAGAGCATGCTGACTTCAAGGAACCATGTGCTTCCAGGTGGCAGTGGGGTTGTCCATTGCATGAGTTTAGTGAGACACACTAGAAGCCTACCTTAGGGACCTTGCCCAGGAGCTCTGCAGATGCTGCAGATAAAGGATGTCCTATGCTTTTTCTTTTCAGATGTGAGACAACTCTAGTTCATGCTTATCATCCCTTTCTAAGATGCGAAATAAAAGCATCTGATGTGAGGAGTGATGACTGGAGATCAAAGTCAGGTCCTGGAACACCAGACTTAGAGTTCTCTTCAGTTATGTATGAACCTGGAGCCACTAAAGATGATATGATTAGTCTATCATTATAATACCCACTAGTATCCTCTCCAGTAATAGGGCGTCACTGTGTCTGGCACTAAAATCAATCAATTTGGCATATTTAATTGAAAAGTTGATATATTAGGGCTGTATCTAATTTACAACTTGATCTTGTCTTTCCTTTGAGCATCATTCTTGAGTCTTTGCCTAATGCTTAAAGCTTTTTCTATAATACTATTTACATTTTATCTCTCTATTTTGCTCTACTTATTTACACTAGTGTGTAGCTATCTGTAGTATGTTCACTGATTCTGTATTATCCTTTTCTATATTTAACTTTCAGGAGAGAAAGCGAAAGACGAAAATCACTTAAAGTGAGCAGATATTTTCAGATTATCTCTACCTCTATTATAATAAGGCTGTATCCTATAAAAGAACATTATTCCCAAGATATATATGTGTATATATCTTGGAAATATATATAATATGCTTTTTTTTCATTTAGTCTTAGTGGTTTTGAAGGAAAACATAGCAGGTGTTGCATGTCACCAATAATTTATCCTAGAGGACTAAACAAACCCTAAAGTCTTTCTGAAGAAGGTAAAGATCCCTTTGGTTCTTTATGGGGACAGAAGAACAGCACAGAAGAAATGTTAACCGAAAAATACATTTAGATATGTTAAAATATCTATATTTTCAAATATATCTAATATCCCCATGGCATGAATTCCTGAATCAGATTTTGCTACAGAAACTCCCCGCTTTGCATCACAGAAGATGACAGAACATGTAATAATAACAGACACTTTCTTGACAGAAAGTAGATGAACCTCCTGTAAAGGACTGCTGTAAATTTGGCTGTTAAAGTCAGTGTGATGGCTCCAGAAAAAATAAAATCTGAATATTGCTGTGTGAGCCTAACTTTTTGCTTGCACAAAGTCTTGTTTTAAGCAGTGGTGTTGACATCAGTGGAATGAATCCTGCTATAAGCCAGACTGAGTGAGTTCAGAAGTAACAAGCAATGCAAAAACAAACCCTCGAGTCAGCTAAGGACAATCTGTCTCATTCCTGACCATGTTTAGCCCACAAACAGACTCCTGGCAAATATTTGTTGTTCAGTCAGTCACCTATCTATGTACACCCAGAGCTAATGTTCATCTTTTTATACCTTCATTCTGTTCTGGGGATGCAAGGTGAATTTTCAGCCAGAGGTGCAATGGTAATAAAAGCTGTGAGAAAACATGGGAAGGCCAAGGGGTGATTTCAAGTCCTCACCACCTGAAGTCCCATCAGTCATTCAAAATACATCAGTAGAGTCTGCAGCCAGGGCTTTCCATAAATGGAGTAACATTGCAAACACCTTTTCAACATCTTTTCCAAGATGAGAATATGTTGAAGCTTAGGCAACGCCACCTAATTCAGGACAAAATAGTACAAAGATCATATTGTTCATAACACTTCATACGTCTGATCTGGTAGGACTTCTCACTTCCATGTTATCAGGATAAACACCCAGCATTTCCCAATTGAGAACATTGCCTAATTATCCCACATTTTGAGCCTCTTTCATAAGCAGCTTCCAAAAGTATTTAAAAAAAAAAAAGGATAAAAGGAAAAAGAAGATAAATCAAAATGATGAAAATCCTTCAGGTTACCAGATTTCTCCAAATCACTATACTGGAAAACTGTTCTTCATCCATCCTATTTCTCACATCCACCACCAATAACTTGGTGACCTTGCAAATTTGCTTTTACTGCATTGCTCTCCTAAAACTTCATTAACCTATCTCCATGGATCTCTCTGCCAAAAATGCTCACCTGGCTTGCTATCCATGTTCTCCCTTTTGTGAACCCCATCCTGTTTCCTTTAATTAAATCAAAACTTTTTTTTTTCTTTTTTTTTTTTCTCTGTGTCATCAGTCTTTCCTTCTTGTTCCCTAGAATCTTTCCCTTTGGCAATGTCAAACTTTGCAGGTCTGTTGTTTTGCTCTGTTCCCTACAGCATTTTTATTTGGCAGGCAGTATACACATCACTTCTATCCACTGTTAATTTTCCATTTTCCAAGGAAGCTTTTGATATACTCTATTTCTAATTCTAGCAGCTCCTTTAGCTCTCTTGACACTTCACTTGGACTTTGGAGATTTAACCATCTGGTCTTTTTTTAATCCTAACTTCTCAACAGTCTCATCTCTTGACCAGCTGTATTGGCAAGATCTCTTACAGATTTCTTTCCTTTAAAAAAGTATCACAATTTCCCCCTCCTCTTCTGTGCAGGGTGAACTGCTATCATTAAGGACCTACAACAACACAGCGGGGAGATCGGATAGCACAGTGGATCAGGTGCAGCTCGGATTTCATTTTGTCCATTAGTACCCAATCAGACCCAAGCTAAACTTTCCCTGAGGATAAAAGGCTGATAACAAGACTCACAAACTCGTACAATTCCTCAGTGTTTCTCCTGACCTTGATGCCATCTGAATGTAGTATCAGAGAGAAGGTGGCCATTATCAAATGATAAAGGGAAAATGCCAAGAGAGATGGAGTAAAGCTGCTCCTAGCCTTCAGATATTAGTGGGAAAGACGTGAAAGTTATCCCTAGTTTACAAATTTAGAAGATGCATAAATCTGCACTACTTATACTCTCTATTAATCGTGAGACATCTATGCCACAATATTATTTCTCCCATGCTGAAACAAACACTTAAGATGTGTTGGATGAGCTGGCCCCTGTTTCTTTCTGTTAGTCCCAAAAGGAGCTTTCAGGAAGGAGCTCAAGCAATGAACTCAGGTTTAAAGAACTAACATTTGAGTGACTGGTGTTATGGAAGATGACTCAGCCCAGAACTCCTCTATTGGGCACTATAAATCAGAAATAACATTGGTTTTCTGAGTTTACACAGGTGTGCGAGGAATCTGGAAGCCCATTAGAGACATCTCAGAGAAAGAGCTGATGGTGGCTTGTAAGTGAACTTTTGATTCTCTCAGGTTCTTTACATGTCCTTGTTAGGGCATCCCACCAAATTTTGCGGTGAGCATTTGATTCAAGCGGGCCTGGAAAGTAAACCAAGCTTCATCCAAAACCATGATTTCTAGTCAAAGCTCACCTTCCTCCTCTTCCAAATACAGCCCAAGGCTAACCAAAAGGCTCATGAAGCTCAGAGATATTTTTAATCTGTTTCATTTTAGGTTTTGTACAGAAACTATGAATTTCTCCAGAAAATCTTTAAAGGATTTGAATGTGAGCAATTTCTTGGCACCTCTGAAGCAATCTTCCTGCCATTTGTTGTCTCTGTTCTCTATACAACCTTGCTTGTAGGTATTAATTTCATTCTGGAATCTTCCCAGTGTTAGCATCCTACAACATATTTGGTAACCTGCCTTCAGAGAATGAATCTGTGTATCTTCTCATTCTTTCATAGTATTCTTTCTTCTTTTATTTCATAACCCTTCTAATAACCCTTGTACTCTCATCAATCATGCCATGTTTTGCCAAATGTCATTATATCTTACATGCTAATTTGCAGGTCCAACAAGGTTGGTTTTACAGATTTAAACCTGCATCATGTGTGCATGTGTTTACAGATTTGTTTTTGAGCACATTTAATCCCCTACAGTTTGAAATCTCTACAGATCATATCTCTGATGAAGTAAAACAGCAGACCACAACTCTACCAAGGAGTTACAAAACTAGACTTTCTGCCTTCATAATTTTGTTTTTGTTTTACTTCTGTGAAATGTTTGCCAAAGACATCATTGGTGACTTTCTTAGAAAAGGGAGTTGGACATCTGTTTTATGTCCTCATCTCAACTGCTTGAGCTTCTGAACATATGCATATGCAAATGAATTCAAAGCCTCTATCCTGCAGTCAAGACTTGGCTAGCCCCATGCTAGTTCAAACATTATTTGTTGGGTTTGATGCTTTTGAACTCTCTTCCCTCCACTCTCCTCAACCGTAGCCAAACATCACAAAATAAATATTGACACATACAGAAAGATGCTTAAGGAATATAGAACTGTGACACATAATGAGAATGATCCCTTCTTCTCACCAGGCCAAAAGATTGGTTAACTTGTGGTACAAATGAGAAAGCTACTGCTTCAGCCCAGATGCTGGCAAAGGAGCTTTGAAGATAGATTCCAGGCAGAGAAAGTCACTGTAAGCAGTTGATGGCCAAACTAGTAATATGAGTGTCCACCTGTTTCATATTTTAAGGTTCCCTACTATATTTAATAACGGTACTCAGGAAGGTATGTGTCATTAAGATGCATTTTGTGAGGGAAGGATCTCGTTTCCAAGCACAGCTTCTGCAGTTTGTGATTTGTTATTTAAAGAGAGGTCATTTTGCTAGGTGCTTTGCAGACATAGGATAAGAGATGGCTCAAAGTTGCCAGAAAGCATCTAGTCCACATGACAACAATGATCATCTCAGACCCTTACATGTAACTCACAGACATCTTGAGATTCAGCTCCAGATTAAGATAACAAAATTTAGATGTCTACCTATTTTAAGTGTTGGTTCAGTTGCTGAAGAGTTATCTGCTACAAACTCCACTCCTCTGGATTATTAAAGACATCTGATGCAACTGACAGTTATGATTCAGGACCTCTGAGAGACTTGACCTTTCTAGGACAACAATTGGAACCCAAATTTGATTCCGTAAGACATGACAGGTAGGCTGTGCCACTAGAGAGCTATCTGTGAGCAACTCAGCCCATAGTTAGTACAGCCTTGAAGCCTGCAGGACCAAATGCAAGCAGTTTGATACCTGAACCCAAACACTACAGAGGCCATGTGTGTTCATGACAGTCTTCAAGGATCTCAGATCAGCACTATCATGGGCACCACTGGCACCATCACTGTCTCTGTCTCTGCTGCCTCGGGAGGGCAGGCATTGAGAGTTGTATAGATTTGAGACAGGGTAATGCAGCACATGCTCTGCTCCTAGACATGTTTAGTATGGCGTAGATTGGGCTGCCAGAAATACATCTGTGTCAGCCATCTGAAAATGAAGATCTTTGGCACTCAGGATTCATTTCACAGCTTACATAGATATCTGTTCCTGCTTTACTCCTAGATTTGGGAACACAGGACTTATAGCTGGGAATATTTTTGAATTTAACCTACCAGACCTTTATTCTAGAATAGGTTTGTGCAATCTCTAGTCATCCCCTACAGTAATAATCACAGCCTGAAGACTTGGACAGAGATAGAGTTATTGAGTTGCTGTTCTTTGAGCAATCACAATTTGGATTGGGGAGCAGACAAAAGCTCTCTTGTGCTAGTCACTGCCCCTGTTGATGGCATAGAGTCCCTAATCTGGAGAGTGATAGCTTCTTGGGATATTTTTAATACAGGTTCATTTACTTTTAAACAAATACACATCCTCATGTAGGAATGTGAATGTTTAAGTGATTGGAACCTGCTGAATAGTCATGAAATCTATATTCAGGCACAGTAGCTTCTGGAAGTGCAAATTATATGAATATATATGAACACTAGCTTTTAATGCTTCACCTTTCAGTTCCTTTCACACAAAAATGAAGTGGAGTTATAAGATGAAATCCTGCTCTCTTTTATGCTGTCATAAATTAAGATAATGAATTGAAAATAATGTCAAAGACAGACCCTCAGGTTGTGACTCACCTGGATTCTGCTGAGTAGCATAAAAGGAAGCAATGAGAATTGCTGTGAAAAAAAATTCAAGACCATTGAATTTAAGAAATGGATTTTAAAAACTGCTCAGTGCTCACAGTTCGCAATGAAAACAAGGGGAGCTCTCCATTTCTTGGAGGAGCCAGCTTTTTGGTTTTTTTTTCTTTTTTTATGAAAACATGTATTGTCTTTGAAAAAATTCTTCATCCATTTCCAAATGAATTAAAATGCAAAATAGCTGGTAAGTGATATAAAATCTTTTACTTTGGGCTGAATAATATGCTTAATTCTGACAAAACCTAAATGTAATGAATCATTTCGGATACAATACTAACCTAAAATTTATGAGTAGTTTTTACCTTTCATTCAATTGATTTTTTTACAGCGTCTGCCATTTGAATTGCTGCAAAATAAAGTCTTTGTTTATTTTATAATGAGAGCTCTAGAGCTGATCTTGCTTGGGAATTAGGAGGTATTTATTGGTCTTTCTGATAGTGCAAATGTGGAATTTTTGCAGAAGAGTCCCATTTCGTTCCATCCCATGGGTGGAAATGCTCCCAAAGGATGTCGTGGACCTCCTCCACGCGCTGGACCTCTTGAGAGTCCAGACAACGCGTCGTGGTGGCATTGCAGGATGTCCACACATCTGCCTGGGATCCTATCCAAGCCACTAAATGCTTTATCCAGCTTGAGTTTCATTGGGGTATGAAATCAAGTCCCTGAGGGGGGAAACAGGAGCCTGGACCAACCCGGCTTCTTGCCACAGTTATTTAGAACATGTTTAATGGGTATTACTTTTTCCAATAGGGAAATCGCCGTGGTTACAGTGGTGGGAGTATATACATTTACAAAAACACGTATATGTATATATTTATATGTGTTTGGGATAGCATTTTTAAAGAACATCTTGAATAGCAGTATAGTAGAGGTTTTAGAAGGGACACATTAAAGTAGAGAAACACACAAAAAACTCTCTGGTCTTCAAATGTGTAAGCATAGGCCAAAGATGTCTGGCACTGACATGCACGGATTAGTTATTTATGTGGAAATCAGGATTGGAGGAAAGAAGAGTTGGGATTTCTTAGGGAAGACTTCTCTGCGAAATTGCCAGTTTGGTAGAATTGAAGATTTCCTGACCACGGACTGGTACTAGCAGTAATATTCCGGGATGCTTTTGAACAGAAATTTGGAATGAAGAAAAAAAAAAACCCTATTCAGCACCCCTTGCCCAAATCGCTTCATCAATTCATGGAAGATTCATGCCTGAGAAAGACTCCTGGAAAGAGCCCTAAAAGTGGAAAATGAAGATCTAGAGAGATTAGTCTCTCCTCACCCATCCACGAACCTAAGACAACAATCATGTTTTGAGGAAGACCACTAGGCCCAGGGCAAAAGTCCCCTGTGTGCTTCTGGCTAAGGGTGAACTTCATTATGGGGCAAAGCCAGAATAAATCACAACCTCTGATTAGCAGAATTTTATGAATTGCTACCATCCTCAACATCTTTTTTCTCCTCTTCCCTTGCCAGAGAAGAAACATCCAGTCATTCTTGCAGGCAAGAAAAAAAAAATGCTTGAAAGTCAGCACACAAACATGCCATATAAGGCTGTCTTTATTCAAACTGATTGGGTAAGGCAATTGGAATCATTTTTGGAGGAGGAAGAATTCACCAGGGAGTCTGCTGTGAATTCTCAGAACACTCCCCACCACAACACCAGGGTCTATGTTACTAAGCCCATGTGAGCCCCTTGAAAAAAAAAAAGTAGAGGTTTTTCAAAAAGTTGTGCAGTGGGATTTATGGCATTCCGCAAATGTGTGCACCAGCCTTCAGCCTGCTATGAAACAGATCTTGCTTTTCACAGTTGCAGTCAAAGAGGAGGACTGTAGGCTAAGCATGACAGACACACAGCATTCACAGAGATTGTTATAGGATACTCACATTTCCAGAGAAAAACAAACCGTTCACTGAGCTCAACGGTTGAGCTCCAAAAGCTGGTCTGTATTTATTTGGATGCACAAATGCAGACAGCACCTCCAAGTCCTAGAAACAGCCTCTTCTTTGACCCATTGGTTGTGTGTTCAGATATTAATTGCATTTAAGTTTCAGTTAGTTTTACCACAATAATTATGCACATGCATTAGCAACTACCAGCAGTGGGAATCATTTGATTGAAGAATAAGAGAAAAAGAGTATTCTGGGAGAAACAGGGTGGAAAATGTCATGAAAAGTTCAAGAAATATTACCCTTTGCATTACCTGGCTTTTGGCTAGAGCTCACTACAAATGATCCATAACAACTGTTTTTCAAAGGAAAATACTTTTCCAATTAAATACATATAAACTTTTTATTTTTTTTTCTTGGAGATCCTCTGCTTTCCTGGGAAAGCCTTGGGTTTTTTTTTTTTCCATTAAAAAAAAAAGGAAAAAAAAAAGATTCTCTCCAAATTTGCATTCTCCTTCAATCATCTAAATGCAGCTTCCAAGATGTCTGGCCTCATATCTCTTAGAAAAAAAACAAAAACAAAACTGTGAGACACTGCAGCAAGTGTAGTCCCAGCAGAGGTCCAATAAAGAGAATGAAAATATGAAGTCTGCCGCAGAGAAGTCCTGGCATTTTCCAAGCCCAACGTTTATATCTTGGCACAAAACATCACGCCTTCTTTCTTTCTGCAACAGGTTCTGCATGAATTTTCCCCTATTTTCTTCTAAATAGTCTACATGGGGCAAATAAATACACAAATCCTGACCAGTTCTTTGTGGGTACCAAACTTTGAATAGTTTTGTGTTACAGTGGATCAAGTTCTTGGTCATAAGTTTGGCCTAGAGAGAAATGTGCATGCTTCATCTACAGGTGAAAAAATAATTTTGCTAAATCTGATAAGCTTAAATGAATTCCTTCAGCTTTGTCTGAATTTTCAGTTCCCAACGGTAGCCTGTGCAGAGACCAAAATTCCTGATTACTTCTGCCCCAAAATAGAAGAAAATTCAATGCTAATCCAATGCTTGATAAATATTTTGAAAATACAACCTTTTCAGCAGGTGTAATGCCTTGACAATCAAGTCCTGTCAAAGTAAAAATTTACATGGTAATAATGTTTTTCACATTATAATTTAGAGTTCTTAAATATATTTTTTGTCAAAAGCAAGATCAGTGCATCCATATTTGGAAGTAATATTTTTCATATTTATCTTATGTGGAGACATAAGTGGAAGACAGTGGGTAGTAAATTGCAGGGCATGAGCCTTCCCTGGTACCAGACTCATGGTTGTATGTCCTGAGGACAATCTTGAGGAGGTGTTGGGAGGCCAATGGGGTTACATGCCATGCATCATGGCTACTGAAGATAAGCCATTCTCTGCTTCTCTCCCAGTGACCTGTGAATATCTTGCTAGTCCTCTGCAAACACCTGAGGGGAAAAGGGAAGCTGTGAAGAACCACATGAAGGGTTACCAGGACAGTCAGCAGCAGGCCAGCAGCATGACTAAAAGCCTTATTGTACTTATTTTTGAGAATGGCTGGGGGGGAAAGAGCAGAAAAAAATGAGAAAGCAAGCGTATGAGATGACTTTTTAGGAAAGACAAGTTCTAAATTTCCTAGATTTTAAAAGAAAGACATCTTTTCTCATTCATAGACAGCAGCTAGTTCAACTAAAACTCTTTTTTTGCCTCATCCAGGGATACCAGAGAGTCTCTCTAAGGGAATAAAGGAGGGAATAGTAAGCAGCTTGGTGCAGGTAGTTTATTTGCAGTATTTGCTATGGCAGGCTGCTGGCCCATGACTGAATGCAAGATCCTCCTGCTACAGTTTGTAGTGCCTAAACCCACTTGAGGCTTTAGTCTGGTGCAGTTGGTTTGGAAACATTTGTTGAATGGGACATTCAGACTCTGCAGCAAGCTTGCGATAGGCAATATGCTCTGATACGAGATTGGGGAAGGGATGCCTGAGCTCTCTGGAGGTCGGTGCAAATGTTATAGGTTGTCGAGAATGTGAATTACTGGCCCAAAAGTCCCGTTGTGCCTCAGCAGAGCCCTGCTCCCTGCAGCTGGGTAGCTCAGCTTCTCCTGTGTGCTTTGAATGGATCATTTGTTTTGGCTCATGCTGCTGAGTTCACCACATTCCGCACTTTCCGTATGAGATGCGCCTCATCCGGATGTATTGCTGCTCCAACTCCTGAGCTTGAAATTGGCATCGTCACCCACAAATGACAGAGATTCTCACTGTTTGGCTTATTGGAGCTGTGAAAATGAGTGAAAAAGAGGGAGAGATGAAGACAGACTGCGAGATGACAGCGAGCAGGAGGTGAGGAGCCATGAGCCGTGCTGCCAGCCAGTCTGCTAGCATCACGAGCAGAGAAACCCTTGAGTCAGGGCTCTGCATCTCTCCTCCATGGCCTGGACTTTGTTAGGCAGACTCTGTCTGTAGTAGGAATGGTGTAAACCTGATGTAACTGAGTCAGTGACAGCAGGATGACTTCGAACACTCAGCAATGTGAGGCTGTGCTGGATATACATGGTTATGTCTGCTGTGAAGGCAACCATGATTTGATCCCAGATGCTTTTCAGTTCGACATATGAATTCTATCGTCAGTCTTTCCAACCTTCCCCCTGCCCTGATGTAAATGCTTATGAAAATGAGGTGTGTCTGGCACAGCTGGAACTGGAGAGCTAAATTATCACCAGCAAAAACCTGGCGCCTTGAAAGCAGCCAGGTTTCTGTCACACTGTAAAGCAGACAGAAAAGAGTCTGTGCTTTGCCCGTCTCAGACTGACTTACCCATCTCCCACTGCTCAATATCCCCATAAAGAAACTCCCTAAGTCCCAGTGTAGATCATGCAATGACTGCATTGTCTACAGTAACTTATTTGTTTAGACTAAGTCTTTTAAGGGTAATGGCAATGAAGGTAGCTATATGAAAAAAGGAAAATATAACGAAACTGCCTGCTAAATTCCTTAACTGATGTGAAAGTGTATCAATAATATAAATAAGTATGTAATGCTTACTTTAATATAATAATATGAATATGATGAAGTAATGAAAGCATATAACCTTGTCTTGTACTATATATTAAATTTACTGTGTGCAACGAGGAGATAATATGCTATTTTAGCATCAAGTGTCCTTATGAGACAGTAGTGCAGGGAAGCAGTGAGGAACCAAGCTTTATTTATTTATTTATTTTTGTGAAATCTAAAAATGAGGTATTCAGTGGTTTTAATGCTGTTGTCAAGGTCAAAGTGATAGGGATGTAACCTTAACCAATAGAATGAGGTCTCACTAAATGTATCTTAGGGACACAAGTCTGCACAGGTAATAAATTAGTATGTAAATTGGAAAGTTTTAGGAGATGAAAGGGCATATTTGAGGGGCGTACTCTGAAAGCTGTTCTCCCAAGATAAGGTCACTCACTGCTGTTATGGTCCTCTTCCTGTCAAATCTGCCTTGTGACAGAAATTAATATTTTCCTCTGTTAGAATACTTACTTGCTTCTAAGAGCAGGTACTGAACTTGCACCCTGCCTGTTTCTTCTTTAGTGCTTTTATTTTAACATATCTAATAATTTTCATGTGACTATTCAGAGAAATTAGGATTTAGCTGGCCTATGTCTTCTTCCAGCCAACAATGGCATGGGTTACACTCCAGAATTGAACCACATACCTTGAAGTCTCATTTCTTCATTCCAAAAAAAAAAAAATTGCCACAATAATAATTAAAAAAACAACCACCTACACCCTAAACAAAGCCTTCCTAAGCAAAGTTGCTGGTTTATCATGTCTACTTTTGTTTAGTTCTCCTGCAAAATCCTTGCCTGAGAATGGGAGTCCAAACTATTTGTTGTGATGAGATTTCAGCTTTGCACATCAAAAGACCCGAATCTCATTTGCAGGCTGTCAGTTACAATGTCTGAATCTTTTCAAGGTTACATATCAATGCTAACAAGTGGCGACGGGCAAACTAGAAAAGGCAGGATTTTCTTTTAGAAAAGCACTCCAAGTACATGGCTATATAGTGCAACTCAAATCAATGCTCCCAGGTTACAGGAGCTATTTAGGAACTCTCTCTAAAGCACTTAATTTTGCCTTCCATCATTTTTGTTTCCGGCTATAGTTGAAACCTTATAATAAGGAAGCAATAAAGAGGGGGAATGAATGACTAAAGAAACTAAGGAAACTTTTATTTTGCTAAGAATCTGTCTTTTTTTCATCTGATATGAAGTGTAACCTAGGACTCCTACTCTACAACTGGTAAGAAAATTGCCTCACTACTGCTGGGGCGAATTCCTCCGAGAATTCCTCCTTCTCTTCTGTGCCTCTACACAAAGTTTCAATGATTGTTAGGACTAAATGCCTGATTTTTTTGAGGGCTAATTAGAAAAAATGAATCAATTCCATCTCTAATGACAGATCTTCTACAACATCAAAACTTACCTACACAATAAGCACGCATTCAGTGTGCATTTTCCCCATTAGATCTACTTAGGAAGGAGATGAGAGCAACAGCAATTTTGAAAAGTCTTGGGTATTTGCCATGTAAATTATTCTTTGTAGTTTTATTTTGACTTTGCTTTTTAGAATTCTACCTGCAATGAGGAAGTCTGACTAGAAATAAATGCTCTTTCATTTTTCTTTTCATGGGTAAATAAGTTACATTTATTTCCAAACTTTTTAGCAGGCTAATTTAGTTTTGGAGAAAGTTCAGGTCATTTCTATTTATTATTCTAGAATGAATGTAAGTCTTTAATTTCTTCATTTTAAAATATAGCAGTGTGCAGCCAATATCATTTTTACCTTACAGTAGGTTTCTCAGTTATTCCCCACAGCTGTGAAAGAACATTATAGGTACAAAATTGTTCTAGGAAGAAGCTGGGAGAGAAAAGTCAGCCAGGAATATAAATGATTCTTCCTTTCATTCATATTAAGCTTGCAGTTATTCAGGCAGAAAACTAGAGCATAACCACCCTCAGTGGAGGATCTACATTATCAAATTAAGTGGGATTGCTCCACGTTCATAATACTGAATTCAACAGAGATACCTTGCATCTCCAGCAGTAAAAAATTAACAGAATCTGGGCCCTAAGATGCATCCTCTAGATTAGCATTGGAGCCCTATCCCATGGTGATCTGCAGCAAGCAAGGGAAAGGAGGAGGAGAGCATAGGGTGGAGTGTCTTCTTTTCTAGGAGCTGTTGCTCAGGGGCTTGAGACGGTAGGAAACCACTGCCCTAGGTGAGACCAAAGCTTCTCACTGAATACATGTACTGTGGTTTGCTAATCCTCTGTCAGAGGTGTCAGTGGGGTCAGTCAGTCCAGTAGTAGCCTCTATTTGGGTTTTGGAGAGCAGTTAGCAGATGGGTGGGCTCCTTGAGCGAAAGGAGGTGAGGGACTCCCTGCACTTGCACACCGCCCCTTTGACTTGGCAAGAAGTGGTGTCCAGTGAGCAGATGCTCCTCTGACTCATCCAGGCATAAATAAGGATTTCCTGTGAGGAAAACTGTACATTACACCTAGCTGCCTTGCTGGAGTTGGTGGGGTCACTGCTGACTCACAGTGGGAAAAGAAAGGAGTGGAAATTGGCTCCAGGGTCACAACCACTGGACCAGACAGTACACTCCCTAATTCATAGATAGTAACACATTTGTAAGGATAATATAGGCACTTACCTGATGTTTGCTGTGATGATAATGTATAAGCATCCAAATTATTCCGCTAAGAAATTAGTGTCAATGGAGAAACAAGGTGGCAGGCTCATGTCTCAGAGGACTGACCCTGGTAGACAAGAAAATCCCTTGACCAGGAATCCTGACTCGCTATTCCAATATATTCAGTCAGACACACAGCTGGCAGCAGGAGAATCATTTCAGGGAGTTTTCTTTGATCTGAAGTCCAATAGTCCAAACCACAGGAGGAAAGATGCCATTTAGTTATGACACAGCCAGTTTAACAGAAAGTAGCTTTTTCTCCATAATATCTTTTTTATTCAAAATTTAAAGAGAAATTTTCCTATTCACATCACTCTACATATCCAGCAGGGAAAGGCTCAGCCATAAGGGTTGGATTCTGATGATAAGTGTTGTTTAGATCCAGACATCTCCTCAGGTCCAAAGAGAACCTAAAACAGGCCATATTACCAGAACATGATTCTCCTGAGGCTACTGGGCTATATTTCAATGACATAAAAGACAGCTTGGAAGTAAATGAAACATTCTGGATAGTCACCAGGATCAAAAGAAACTTCCAGCTGATAGGGTTCCTTTATTACTACTATCAAACACACATAGCTGCAACCCACATAGTAGTTTAAAATATTTGGGAACAGCAAATTAATATGTATAAGTTGCATCTCTGTGTGTGTCATTGAAGTTTCCTATTGAGAGCTGTCACTAGGCCATCCAAACTGTATCCATAAAAAACAGATGAAGTCATCAGAAAATTTAATGGAATTTCTGCTCCTTTCTCCTATTGGGCTATATAAAAATCTGCTTAGATCATTTTTCTTGGAGTGCAGAAAAGAGGAGAAAGTGGTTGCTGTGTATTTTGTTCTGTTCCTGGCCCGTGCTGCTTGAGAAGAATGATGCGTAATTGCTAAATGTTTTCAGTTATTTTTCTCCCTTTTCTTGACTGAAATCTTCAAAAATACCCAATCAACTCTACAATTGAATAGTTATGTTGAGGAACTTTTATAGAAATTTCTTTTGCAAGTTTTAAAAAATTTTTAATCAAAATTTTAAAATTCATTTCATTTACAGTGTCAAAACTTCCTGCAACAATTATGAGTTGTTTTTTTTTTTCCCAATAAACATACAGTTTGTTTCACTCAAGTATCACTTGTATTTCTGTTCTTGTATCTCTTGTCCAGCTGAGAATCTAAGCTGCCACGTCCATTTGTCTGACTTCAGATGGAGTTTGTCTGCATGGGAATTGTCCCCAAATTCACCACCAAATTTTCTTTTCCTTCATCATTCTCCTATTTGGTGTGGACATATCTAAGTGCTATGAATAAAACTACTGACATGGTAGCTGAATGCTCACAAGCAGTCAAACAGAATTACTGGCTCTGCTGAAAGATTTGCATGTTGAATAGATTTACTTTTATGAATAAACCACGGAAAATTAATCAACTGCTGGGTCAGATAATATCACATGAATTAACAGTTTTGCAGGCAGAAAAGCCTCTTGCTCCCTGAAATGAGCCCCCCGATTAACATTTTCTTTTTAATGATGTGGAACCCTGTTAGCCGAATCAGCATTCTCTGTGCCAGATGAATGGTCCTTCAGCTATTTCACTAAAACTGAGCTTCCTTGTAGGATTTTGGAGTGGACTTTGATGCAAGAGTTACAAGATGACTGACAGGTGTAATTCAAGACAAGGATCATCTGCTTTCATATCACAAGGAGAATCTCTCTGTAGAGATCTCTCTGCAAAACAGAGCTGGAACTACTCTATTCAAAACCAATTCAAAATCCCATTCAAAACCTCATTAACTCAGTGGGAGCCTGGTCTGACAAAGAATTTTAAGCTTAGACCCTTAATAAGGACAGTCACAAGGGGACAGAGACAGCAGGATATGTTCCATTTGTTTCTAACTGGGATGAAATTAATCTCTATGCAGAAAATCAGCTTAAGGACTCTACCCTACTTAAATTCCAGCAAGGCCTCTGTATTTCACTTGAGTAATCATTGATTGGATTCTTAAGAGACACAGAGAAGCTCTAGCTAATTACTGTACATCTGTGAATAACCACATTTCTGGTTCTTAGGCTGTTTGGAAATCTGGGAGGAAAAAGAAAAGAAATCATCCTGAAATGAAAGCATTCAAAAAACACGGTGTCCTGAAAAATGAGAATGTCGAGATTTGATCAAGTGAAACATTTTGTTCTGATTGCAGCTTTTCTTTCCTTCCTTTTTTTTTTTTTTCCATATAATGACATTGAAACATGTTCTGAGGCCAAATGTTCTCTTAACCTGAGAAGGTGAAATGCTTCATTCTGAAAATGGCAAAGCAAAATGTAGTGGAGGATTCTTGAGAAAAGCTCTACAAAATTGTAATCCATTTGTTGAAGGATTTCCTCACTGAAGTTTTAGGGTTCAAAAGTTTGGCTTAGACTTCAATTTTCTCTGCCCATGACATAAAGTCCTTTTACTATGCTATAGGTGTAGATAAGGCACTTGCACAAGAGGATCTCTCTATGGAGACAGTTAAATTGGCCATATATGGGGAAAATAGATTATTTTCATTTTGGCAGAAAAGATGAATGCTTTGAAATCTATGCACACAAGCTGCAGCAATATTTTTAAGATCAATGGTACTGAGGATAGTCACATGAAAAGACCATTTGCAACCCTGTAAGATTGATGCTTCCTTTCAGGAAAGGGTGAAAAACACTAGAAAGATTTTTCTCTAGTGCCTTGAAAATATTCCTGGCCTGATTCAAAGCCAGTTGAGCCAGCGAACTGATCAGTTGTATTATGGTGACATCAAGAGGCCACTGCTGCATTGGAAACACAGCTGCTCTGTAGAGCTTATGTTCTTCAAAGAAGAGGCAGAAGGGGATGGGGAAAAGCATGACCTTGCTCAAGGACACCTCTTTGGCCAGGGTCACAACTGAGATATGAAGCAGACATGCTGGCTCCCAGCCCTGTCCTGTCCAGCAAATGCCATTGTGTCTCCTGGCTTGGCGCAGATTTTCAAGGCTAGAGAAGAATTCACCTAGTTGAAACATATTTTACTCAAGAAATCATGCAGAAGCTGCACTTTCCTGGGTGCCCCAACAAGGTGGATCGTGATGTGCCATTGGATCCTCATGGTTATGGTCTGGGAATAGCAGGATCCCACATCTGCACTTTGCACAGGGTAACTTAACCGAGCCATGCACAGACTCACAGTTGTAATGCTGCTGAATCTCCTGGCACTATAGCCTAACTAGCACAGTATAATTAACATTATAAATAGGACAATTACTTTCCCTCTGTAGCAGTCTGAAGTGCTTTGAAAAGAATTAATGAGCTGAAGTGGAATGAGACTTGTTCATGCGTACAGCAACCCCTGAAGCAGCGGCGTGGTGATTCCCCACTGAGACTGCATTTAGGCATGTGGGGCTTTAGGGGCTGTAGGACCTCCCTGCGTTTGGTATTAAAGAGGTCCACCCTTGACACCTGCATCTGTGTCCTCCTGCACGTCTGCTGCCCTGGGACACAGGAAAGGCTCCAGCTTTCAATCCTGCAAATCCATAATATGCACCAACAGGATTAGGTGGCTCCTCTGTCACAGGGCATCTGAGCAATGTGATATGATGTGTATCCTTCTACCCTATTTTGCCACCAGCTAGATGATTCTTGTCTGATTCTCAGTCTACATTAACATGCCTGTGCACAGCCTAAAGAGAGACAAGCACTGACTGAGGCAAATCACTGATGCTGCATTTTGTTTTTAGCATGGTGTGGCCTCTGAGCAGACCTTTCTGCTTCACATTCACATTGTCCCCTTTTATTCACTTATTCATTTTATTCAATTTCATGCTGTTCCCTTTTATCTCAGGAGTGAGGACCAAGGTAGTCTGAGGCTGGTCTCAAAGAAGACCAGGTGCTGGAAGCGCGAACAGGTAGATTTTACAAAGCTGCCCATCTTTAACACAGTGAATGATTCTTTACAACCAGGCTAATGGGAGCCTTATGGTCCACAATCTCCCTTCATCCTCCCACCCCCTTATCAGTGTGACTGATACCTAAAAGTGCTCTGTGTGCCTGGGCTCACTTTGGACTTCAGCTGATTCTCACAGTGATCAAGACTCTTCACTTTCCTCTGCAAATTGTCAAATTGTCTGTGTTTTCCCATATTTCTCAGCTATTGTTCTTGGCGATGCCTGCTTTGTTAGAAAAAAAAAAAAACTAACAAAAACCATATTCCGCATTTCTCTATTGGCTGTAGTTGAATTCATCATTTTTGGGTGAAAAGCTTGAGAGTGGGTGAAGCAACCTCCATGCAGACTCCTATGTACGTGTAAATATTTGAAAGGTCACTCAGTTACTCATACAGTATGTTCTGCCAAGCTTTGTGCAGAAAACACTCACCTTTTTTGGTGTCTCCTAATAAATCTTTGAGGCAGTTGCAAACGTAACAGCAGGCAGACCTGTTCCCTTTTGCAGCTAAATAATCCATTGTTTGCTTGTTTGTTTGTTTCCTGATCAAATCAGACCTAGGCATAAATATATCATTAATGGGAGGTAATTGCAGATACTTACAGCAAGCAACAAGAACAGGTTCTGAACAAATCTAGAGATGGAAAATGCAAAAGAGATTAGATTTTAATATGGTGACTAAGTTCCAGAAATGTGTTGTTTTCCTGTTGTGGCAAGCAGCAGCCCACTAACTGGGCAAAGCTCCTGTGGTTTGCAGTGGGAAGGGTGCAGGCTTGAGCTGTGGAACAAGACTCTCCTTTGCCCTTGAATGAGGTGAATTTGGCTCTCGATGTGAACTGCTCTTGTGGAGCATGCCTCTCCCATGGCCTGACGTGATCCCAGTGTTTGGGGAGAGGCTGGGTATATATCAGCGCCTGCAGTACTCTGGGACTTGGTGTCCAGTGGACATTTGCAGGTAGGTGTGCCAACATGATATCTGTTGAGCCCGCAACCTTTCATTTTATTCCAGTTTGAAGTCATTCTGGGTCATGCTTTCATCATCGATGAAAGCTCCAGCAGGCTTTCCATAAGAGACATCTCTGCCAGCATCAGCTATCTAACAGTGAAGCATTCATTCCAAGATGCTCACCCAGGCTCCTAGGAGGCCCCCAGGAGAGAAAATAATCCTATTTAACATAGACTGGACACCTGAGGTGGGATTTAGTTTCAGAGTAAAGAGCAATGTTTGGTGGGTTGCACGAGGATACCTCTACGTGTGTTGTCCATGTAAGCTCTTAGGAGAAGCGATGGAGATGTGGCCAATATATAGTCCTTAGAGCTCAGAGGTTGAACCAGCTGGTCCACTGAGGGGGTCTATTCTGAGTTGAGCTAAACAGCTTTACCTTCTACTATTGGGCCAGATCTTCATCCACTCTGCTGGAAATTAAGACCCTGGCACACATGCAGAAATCAAATTTAGGTGCCTTATCTGGAGATGAATTCCATATTTAATAGCATCTGGCTATGTCAAGGTGGAAGGTATCTCTCCATTAATAATTTATATAAGTAGCAATTAAATAGAAATAACAGATTCATTAATTTATCCTTGCTAGATAACTATTAAGAGGAAACTGCTGCCTTATTTAAAATATAAGGATAGTTGTGCTCTCAGGCAGCTTTGGGAGTAAAAGCTAACACAGCAGCTTGCTCTACCCAGCTGAATCAAAACAATAGTCTTTTACCTCTGTGAGCACTTAAATATACTCCAAGATTATTATTTTTTATATCCCAGTAAAGCAGAAGGCATGCAAAGTGATGCTTAAAATATAGCAAGGTATACCTGAAGGGAAGCCGCATGGACATCAAGCATAGCAAAACTGATATAAAATATCATGAAAAGATAAAGCAGGTAACCGGACAGATATAAATCCTTTTGCAATGAACAAAGCATTGTCATATAATAGCAATAAGAAAGTAACAAATGGCAAAACACACATCAGCATAGACATAAAGCATAATGAACTGATGAATGAAAGTCACATTAATGGATAGATGGCTCTTGTCACTCAGAATAAGCGAAATTATCATTTTTTTCTTTTGAGCCTTCAGAGAGCTTCTGGCTTTGCAGGACTCCAGCGAGGGATTCCCACTGTTCTTGCTCTGAAATTAGTAACGTCTGGCATTGCAGATACCTTTTGCTGAATACTAGCACCAGGTCTAAAAATCTGTCAGATTTTAAATCTTTATTGCTGAGCTCAGCAAAGCTTTTCATGAACTAGGGATAGGTTGGAGTCCTGAGTGGAAGTTTGGCTGCCCTGAACCCCAAAGAAGATGGGACAGCAGCAGGTTGGCCCAGCTCACAGACCTGGGGGAAACAGGTTGGGAATATGATGAAATCCAGCTATTGCTATTGCAATAGAGAACAAATATAGATGGGGTTAGCATCCTCTGTGGTCCTGCTTTTCACTTTTGTTCAAAGCGTGCCTGAAAACAACTTTTTCAGTGACATTGTTAAAATGTTTCATTTTGATTATTTGTGAACACGGAATTTCACTTTTTTGGCACTAAACCACTGCTACAGGAGAAGAGGCCTTACAGGGAAGAAAGAAACCCAAATAATTTCTCCTAGAGAGCACTCTCCGCTCTGCAGCAGTGACCACCCGGACAGGTGAGGGGAGATGTGGGGAGAGATGCTGATAAAGGACAGGCTGGCAACACTCGCTCATCACAGAGGACTTTTCCCTGTGAGCACCTTGTGCTCTTTGCCACCTTCATCCAAGCTGGGATTGGGTGCCCCAGAGCCCCGATTGCTGTCTGCAGCTCACAAACACAGGCAAATTTTAGTCACCCTTGACTGCTGGAGAAGGTCCTAAACACTCTGCCAGCCCCCACGCTGCTGTTACCTGTGATGGGGCAAGGAGGAAGTGGCTGCACATTTCCCAGTTTATTTTGCACTCTTTGCTAGCTGCATTTTTTCAATCCTTCTTTTGTAAATAGACCTGAAAGAGCAATGCATTTCATTCAGTTAGGAAACTGTAAAAGCAAAAGCCATTTGCCAGCCACTTAACCAAACCCTCCTTTTTCTTTTTTTTTTTTTTTCCTGGCAGCAGGAGATGCCTGAGCCCAACTGATTTGCAAAATAAATTTGGGGTAGGAGACCTAATGCCAGCCTCTGCCTGAGATTTACTGATTTACACTCTGCTGGCGTGCAGTGCTTCTCTTGCTGAAGCTCTCACATTGTTGTTCGGCAAGTGCAAATACTTCAAGCAACACCTTAGAGCAAGTCAGTTAGGAAGGAAAGAAGAAACATTTCCCACTCATTCTGGCAGTCCCAGGAACTAGAGAGGGCAAGAGTGGCATCAGAATGAATGATGGTTACAAGGAGAGTGTTGAAGGCTTGTGTTTCAGAAGGTTATCTCCAATCAGCTCTACCAGAGACTGTCGGTTTCTTTGGGAAAAGGCCTCTTAATTTGCCTGTACTTTGTTTCCTCATCTGTAAAGTCAGCACAAGCCTTTTAGGTTAAAAGTTTTGTGTTTCTAGCTTGAGCTCTTCCTTCCAGGGCTCTCATTTCTTTATCAATTATCCTGATATAGAACAACACAGGCCTGAAACTATCTATGAATTAGGCATAAAGATTTAGGCAGGGAACATAAGGTCTTATTAGAAGTCTTCTGAGTAAGCTAAGCAATTTGGCAACTCCAATTTATTCACAGTGGCTGTCTTACATTCCAGATGGATTCTGCTCTGGATAAGAAGCAATGCAGCTGAACCCAGAGGAGCTGCTCTTAGCTCTGTAAGAGTAAATGCACTCGCATATAGCTCACTGAGCTCTGTCTTTTCAACATGCTTTCTGTGGAGATGGCTGAAAAGAGGTTTCTTGACTGCAGCGGGTTGTCAGTCAAGCATAAAGCCCTCAGCTTAGGGCTGCAGAGTGGGATGAAGAACTGAGACCCCTCAAAGGAGAGATCCCAGCTAGAATTGCTTCCAGGAAGGAGGCTGGGGCAAGGCTCTGAAAAGCATACAAAATACAGATCCATAACTCCAGGAAAAAAAAAAACTAGTGTTCCTTAGAGTAGACCAGCTTCCTGCAACGCTGACATTGCAGCAACAGTCTGGTGTCTGAAGGGCCTGGTAGGCAGACCGCTGAAAAGGGCCACTCAGGATAACGCTGTAGGCCAAATATGCAGCAGCATTCAGGCAGCGCAGGGCTATTTGAAGCCAATTGCCCAGCCTGGGCCACACTTGCTATTTGTTTTTACACATTGTGAGCTAAGTTTGGGTATGGTATGCTCAAATTCACAAGCAAGCCTCTGTCTGCCTCTAAAAGCAAGGGGGAGGAGGGGGACTGCAAAGGGAAAGTACACTTCTCAAGGAAAGTCAGGTTCAAATTATGAACCAGCTTTTCATAGTAGCAGGAAATACTTGATCCTCCTGCACCTTCATTCAGGTAGACCCACAAACTGGCTCTGAGGAGAGGCAACCCCCAAAGAAAATATATTTCAGGTGGTAAAGGTAAAGCAAAGCCTGTATTTGCAACTGATTTGTAAATGAAAGAAGTTTAAACAGATCCATTTTTAAAACCAAATATTTTTTTTAACCCTGTTCCCCCAGAGCTGCTCCAGACATTATTGTGGTTCAGCTTGGCCCCAGAGCTGTGATCATTCCAGCGATAATGGTGCTCGCCTTGACTTCAGTCGTTGTCTCTGTCTGAGCCCTGAGTGTGGAAAGATTTCAATTTCATGCTCTCGTATGGATCCACCAGCATATATTTGTAACCAGAGTATGGTTTTCATCCAGTAGCTAGAGACTCTTCTGATCTTTTACCGTGTTGTGCCCAGGGACCTGAGACAAGCCTGTTCTTATTTCTATCCCTCAGTCACGGCAGGGTCAGCGAGCAACCAAGGTTTTCTAGAAGTGTTGACCTGTTAGTCTGGAACCTGCTAAAGCAACTTCATTTTCAGCCAGAAGAACATGCAACAGAATGGAGACAATCAAAAGTGACACCAGAAAATTACTAATTATTAGTCATAAGTGATGTATTGTAAAATTGACTCAAAAGCGGTAGGATTTACACAGAATCTAGTACGAGGTCCATCAACATATACCGACTCTTCTCCATTTACCTCGCGTACCTTCATCTCTGCACCTGATGATTTCACGGAGCTTTCCAGAGAGACTAGAGAAAAGTCTGTAATCATGATATTGCTTGGAATAAAACATATGTGTATGTATGTCTACAAGTATGGATTCATAACATTACCGCATATTATCTGGAGGAGTAAAATGAAATACTCTTGGCAGACAGACGTTCTCAATAAACCTGCTTCTCTCTATCTCCAGAAATGTAGTTTATACCTGCAGAAGAGAGATTTTTCTCTTCCACATTATGTTGATTAGGGAGGCAGAAATTGTGCTGTTTGAAGGATTCATTTTACCAGTATAAACTGTATCACAAGTAGGGGGATATGAATTTTTCATGGAGCTATAAATTTCCAAGGATTCTCAGAGGGTCTGGTCAAGATGATGATTCCAAGGCAGAGGCAACCAGCAAGGCATCATCAGCAGCTGTGTGGGAAGCAGCAGAAACATCTCCTGCCCCAGGTGGCGAAAAGGTCAGGGCAGAGCAAGGTCCTGACCCTCGTACAGACCCTCATCCCACCTAAAATCAGACAAAGCAAAATAGCAGACAAGACCAACCAGTGTCACACTGAGCTTCTCGAAGTTACTAAACAACCACCAACAGGGCAGAGATCACGAACCTCCCAAAGTGTCTAGGTTTTTGTTTTGTTTTGTTAAAAGAAACAAACAAAGAAACACAAACCTCAGCAATTGTACTTGAAACAAAAGAATAGAAACCCCCTCAGTGGTTAAAGAACCTTGGAAATATTTCTCTTCATACTAAAAGAAAGACTGACAGAAAGACCTGGCTTTTCAACAAGCAGTAGATGCCATCCCAGGAGCTTCAGCCCAAATCCTTCAGATCTGTGATAAAGCCTGATCTTTACCCTATAAATGACAAAAAATCTAACTGGAAGGAGCACTTCTCGGCTTCTGCTGTGAATTTGCCTTTGCATTTGAAGGAAACAAGCTGCGGGAAGCATCTTGTAACAGGATACGTATAGCTATGCTCTGTAGAAGTTACTTGATTTTTCATCCTGATGGAAAAAGAGGAGGATTTTGTAAAAACTTCCACCAGGAAAGAGAAAAAACATGCTTTTAATTTTCTCTGTATAAAAAAACATATCCTTGAAATCTGGAGGTGTTCAGAATCTAGGCAGGTCTGGTGTTGACTGCAGAAATAAAAGCTGCTCCACTGTTGCCATGTTTTGCCAACACTGTAATTTCAGAGATCCTTTTGCAAGAGCCTAATGGACTTATTTCACTCCTAACTCAGAAGAACAAGGATGTGGCCCTTGTGTTGCCCACATCCCAAGGATGTGGACAACTTTCCTGCCAGGCAGCCAGGAAAACAGTGTAGATAGGACTGCAATTGCAATAACACAAGTTGCTCCACCACAGCACCAGGTTCCAGCTCAGATCTGGTCATCAGGGCTACCCCAAGGATGGTTTCAGGCTTCTGCCAACTGCAGTGCAGTGTCTGTGCTGTCACTGAGTATTTTAAGAGTATGAGACTATCTCCTGTTTCCACCCTGTTAGGAGATATGCTAAAAAGCAGTGTAATCACCCAACAGTACCAAAAGTCCTTTCCCTTGCCTTCTTCCGTTCAGCTGCACTTAGTTCATGTTTGCATACAATTTCCCACAAGTGCAAGGCTGAGAAACTCAGAAGTGTGTTTAAAAAAAGAGAGCAAGGGACTCCAAAAGCTGGGACTTCAGTAATAAACTGCTGAATTTGGTGAGAGTCCAAAGAAAACCATGGGAATACACAACAGGGGCCAAGTGCACTGACCCCGTCCTGCCCTGAAATATCTTCTCTGCTGCAGAGATCTCTGGATCTAGATGGGGAAGCTGGACACAAAGGCATATCCCAGCTTTAATGGACTGTCTGATTTAAGTTATAAATTTATGCACTGTCTCAGATGCAGTTTCTCCAGGGACATGAAGCAGCTCCTAATATTTCACATCAACACTACCCAAACCTACTGGATTTCCCTAAAAACATCGCTCTGGAAACATCCATGCTGTTTGGAAAGACCCATTTATGGAGCCTGAAGGTTTCCAACATAGCACACCTGGACATGTAGCACTTTCTACAGATTAAGCAGGCTACAGAATGTATTCATTTCATGACTTTGAGGTGGAATTTGTGCATTTAAGTTCATATGAGCAATTAAGAAACCTCACTTAGCTGTGTAAGGCCCTGTCACACAATTTTGAGGTTCCTAGGAGAATGAAACAATGAACCAAGAGTGTTTGGGTTGCTGAAATTAGGTGTCCTTGTACCCAAGTTCCCTGACAGCTTGCTTAGACTATGCCCAACTCTCACTACTTTTACCTGCATTCACACACAGGCTTGCTGGAGAACTGCTACATTCCCTTGCACTAAAACTCTATCCTAAGTAGCCAGAAATTCAAATGGATCTGCTCCTCAGAGCTAAAACACAGGTTTTCTGTCCCAGA
>NW_010577830.1:66491-104356 GCF_000705375.1 Tinamus guttatus
TTAATGAGGGTGGTAATAAAACAGAGTAGTAAGTTCAGATGGAGCAGGCATACTTCACTGTGGCTAAGTCGCTTTGGAGTGATCCTTGGTTTCTGATTTTTTTTTCTCTTATCAAAGGGCTGACTAATACAAAACACATCAGCAAACTGCAAACAAGGAGATGTCCCCTGTCAGCCAAGGTCCCTGATCCGCAGAGTCCTGCTGTTCTTCTGGTCCCAGAAAACAGTGTTTCTCATGCATCTGCCTCAAGGAGCAATAGTGAGCTAGCTGGCAAGCAATGAGCTGCTTCAAATCCTGGAATTTGGATGCCTCACTGCAAAAACAGTAGGTCAAGTTTGAGGTGAAATTCTTAGTCCCTTGCTATAATTTCTGGTGATTTTATAGGACAAAGCGGTATCCTGCTTCGTAGCCCTTCTTTCCCTGTACACCCCATGAATTGGACACTACCTGCATGAAGCAGCATTCTTGCTTACATTTCCTATCTAAGAAGTGCAAGCAGTTCAAGATCTTTTAGAAAAGCAACACAATTTTGCTTTAATATTGAGAAATCAAAGACTTCATGTGACTTTGCAGATGACTTAACACATTCATAGACCAGGAAGGAAGTTGAACTGCACCACTCTCTTCGCTTTTCAGTTGAGCGGATGCTGCAAATTCAACCACATTAACTCATAGCTGTACGCAGGAATCAAAAAATGTCTGCCCCAACGACAACCGAGCCCCCAAAATGTTGCTGCTTCAACACCAAGACAGCAACAGTCGCCGTAGGAGTCTTCCATATGGTAAGTTACAGAACGGAAAGCAGGATAGGGAGAGGGAGAAAAGCAAAGGCGGGCAGAGGTACAAGCTTTGCAGAAGATATTGTCATTACAGATCAGAAGTATTACTGACTGTTGACTTTTCTGTATTCCCAAAAAAGACCAGTGATTTAAGAGGGATGGGTGAGACAGAAGAGGTAGGAAGAGCGGGGAGAAATATATTGTCCTAGGAGCCTTGTTAACTATTTTTTTTCCCTGCCTCTCCTGCTTGGAGCTCATGGAAATTCACTCCGCTTCCTGTTTTCCTCCTGCAGCTTAATGTGGAGCTTTGACCAGTGCAGGCGTGTGGGGCTTGGCCAGGCATTCAGAGGATTGGTTAGAAATTGGGCAGCACATTAGCAACAGAAACTATGGGAGTTGTAAAATTATGAGACTCTGGCTGGAGGGATTTGGGCCCCAGAAGGTGGGTGAGCAAAGCTGCCACATTAATCTCTCCACAACCTGTTGGATATTCTATGCACCATTTTCATTTCTATTTTGATAGGTGGCTTTGTACAGCTGCCAGGTTAGCTGGCATAAGTGCATCAGGGGTGCTGCAGATGGCAGCAAGAAGAGGACACAGAGACCAGGGTGACATTTCTACCCCCACATCTGGTTGCATGAAGGTGCTTTCAGGTGCTGAGGAAGCATGACTTTTTTTTTTGCACAGGGGACACATCTTCTGAATCACCCCTTGTGCACAATCACAGTTTGAGCACTTAAAGGATGGTGGCAGGTCATGGAGACACCTCTATAGTCCTCAGAAATGTAGAGGTGGGGGGAAAGGTGTGACTTTTAGGTACATGCTGCATCCATGGCAGCTGTGCCAAGCAAAGGAGGGCAAACCAGGCATGTCCCCTCCGCCTGCTTGAACCCTGACTGCACTGTTTCCTCCTCCCACTGTCCCCAGGCTCTGCAGCATGTGGAAAGCTGCTGCGCCATGCCAGAACAGGGGGCCAGCATGTTCAAATCGGTGTAATCATGTTGACTTCCAGAGTCCCATTTCCACATAAACCAGTGGAAGATCTGACACATGAAATGAAATAAAACAAAAAACAAAAAAACAAAAAAAAAAAAGGGAGATTGGTTCACTTGCTTCTTTGGCTAATATAAAGGTATGAGGGAGTGATAAGATTTTATGTCACCAGCACTGTGGGTGGTTGGAAGCTGCGAGCACAGTGGTTGAGGTAGATGGTTGCATTTTGTGCCGCATGATGAGATTTCTGCAGCGCCAAAGTAGGGCCAGGATCTGGCATTATGTCAGGTCAGAGCAGGAGAGAAACAAGGGCCTCCTGCACATCTCCACATAACATGACTGCAAATGCCTTTCCCTTGGCATTACTTGAAAGCTAGGTGCTGGAGTGGCATTTCCAAAATCAATTTAATGTCAAAACCTAAAAACATCATGAGTTTCATTGAAAGACCTGCACTGTTTTATCTCTTCTTTCTCCTTCTGCTTTTTGAGCATCTAGATTACATGCTGGGAAGGCTCCTAGGCTTCTCACTGTGAGATCAAAGGTTATATTCTCACTGTTTTAAAGAAAAATAAATTGCTGAATTTCTTGTGTAATCTCATAACCCCAAGAAACAGAAGTTGAAGCGTATGAAAACTGAGAACTTGCAGCCCTTTGCTAGCAGTTTCTGACAACCAATTAAACATACAGGCACCATGAAGAGATCGCCATGAACTGTTTTAAAGTAACCTTGTAGGAGGTATAGCCAAGATCTGAGGAAGAACTAGCAAATTTAAAGATCTACACAAAGGTGGGAAGTAGACAACAGGGAATCTAGTAACTACAAAACATCTTCAGAGACCTCCAAGCTCCTCTAGGAACATGAGCTGTCTGATATCAGTGAAGAAACAGATGCACACAGAAGGTTATTTCCTTAACTAGGAGACCGAATCGAAAAGAAGCTTTCTTTGTCTCCCTGGACAGTCAGAAAATACCTGAACTGAGGCAATTTTTTCTCATAATGGTTTCACTATGACGCCACTAACAGCAGTAGGCATTCCCGATTTACATCACTGTGCAATGGGAGAGAATGAGACATAATATCCATGCCAGTTGCTAATGAGAACTTTTTTTCTCTGCTATTTAAGTGACATCACATAAAAGATGTTTTATTTAAACTCTATTCACAAATGTTTGCTAGGCCTGTTGAAAATAACAGGTAAATCTTGAAAAAAAACAGAGGCTTAAGCCATCTCCAACAGTGGTCAGCAGCAGTTGCTTCAAGAAGAAGATACTAAAAGTAGGACACATTGAGAATGATAAAAGAGGGCAAAAGACTCATTGTTGGCCCTGAAATCAAGGATGATGTCTCAACTGGGCTCAGCTTCCTCTGGAGTAGACTGGACCTGGGGAAAAATAGTTGGAGTGGTCAAAATGAAAGCCAGAGAACAAGACAAGTATTTGGCAGTGTGGGCAATCAGGATTCTAGTGTTAGAATTAGCCATTGATCTTCTTTAAGATAGGCTGAATCTATGCTGCGCAGCTAAATGTGACTCTAAGTCCAATTTTGAAACAGTTGCCCATCACTGACAGCGGGCGTTGAGCACATTCATAGGAATGGATTTAGCCATACTAACCCTGCCAGATATTTTAAGGAGGACCAAACTTTCATGTTGCAACCAAGACCACCAGCTTTTTTAACTCTCTCTGCTCCTCAGGAACCTGGTTTCAATCCCATCTGCAGCCAGCTTTATCACTAGCAATGTGATCATTAGAGTAGATATCCCAGAGACATAGCTGGGTCCTTGCTCTGCCCTCCTTCAGCCTGCATAGGCAGTCACCCAGTGCGAGGACTGCCCACATTGGGAGCAGACTCATGTTTCTAAACAGTAGTTCTTGCACTGATTATATAGTTCAGCCAGTCATCACCGTGTCCTCCAGCCTGGCTAGTGGTCAGGAAGGTTTGGGGTCAGCCTCTGACTCTTTGTGGTGCAACTCTGCAAAACCAGAAGAGTGATTACAACAAGATGTGCACAAGTATGGTGCGCAAGGCATGTAGCATAGCAGAGTCTTAAAAATTAACATGTAGCTAGGGTTAACATTAAGGGACTAAAGATGCTCCTGATGGTCTGAGATAAATTCAGAAGTAAATGATCTAGTGAATGGGCAGGCATAGTCAGAGCCCTCACATATGCTCACAGCAGCCTGCATGAGCAGGTGTGATCAGCTCCTGATCTCCAGCAAATCCACAGAGGTCACTATGTTTCCATTAGTACTTCCCCTGTTGTTATAAAAAACAAACGAACACACAAAAACTACAACGAATGCTGTGAGATTTCCATTACAGAACATCCCTTTTTTTTCACCCCTGCTCCAGATATGCCCTCCCATCCTGCTGCTGCCAGGTACTCCCAGAGTGACCATCACAGCAGTACAGGCTCCTGCAATGCTGCAGTTTCCTGGGGAGTCTCAGTCTGTATCTTCTGTCTCTTTGTCCTACCTTTTGTACAAAGTCCCATGGAAAGCAGTTTGATTTTAAAGAATATCTTCCTGTCTCACTGCCTTAAGAGATAAAACAAAAAACAAAATTTGTTTCCTCTGTCTCTTCCCTACTCTTTTGATCATGTTGCTACAGCAGGGAAGACGGGAGGAAAGGGAAAGGAATTTATAACTTGGCAGAAGCTTGAATGATTTGCTGCATCAATACTGTTGGTTTGTATCAGTATAAATCATTGCTGCGGGTCTACTGATGAATCATAGTGATGCCATGCGATAGTAATGCCATCAAACACAAGCTCTCAGGCTTTGCAGCAACGTCTTGTTCTCCTATAAATTTGGTTTGTCTCATGGCTGATCTCTTCATAGACTGATGAAATAAATCTTGGGCATGCTCAAGCAAATGAGAAGGAGAGGGAGGGGAACAAGGCAGAGACAGAGTCTTGCGATTAGCAAGGCCTGACTGGATTTTGTGAGGCTTGGCAGAGATGTTTGCGGATCATTTTTAAAGAAACCATGGAGAAGTCTGTCCTCCTGTTCATAGTCTCCTCCCAGGCTTGAAGACAGCTCAAGTTATCTGGCATTCACTTCAAGAACAAGGCTTGTGACTTGCCGCTTTGCATACAGTATGGGCTGAAAGGTTGTGATTCACTTGGTCCTAGTCCTTGAGCCAAAGGAGGTCTTGGAAGGTAACATCCTTGTAGCTTGGGCTCTTTCACAGCTGAGCAATTGCCATGGTGGCCATTCTCATTTCTGTGGGACATTGCTCAGGTTCAGTCCTCAGCTGTGGCCACAATTCATTGCACAGCCTGTGCCTGAGCCAGAATGTACAGCCAACCCTGTGCT
Source organism: Tinamus guttatus (assembly GCF_000705375.1). The sequence goes on from NW_010577830.1 coordinate 71,584, forward strand.
GCTTCCTTGTCCTCCCAAAGAGCACACGGGAGAGCATCTCCATCAGTGCGGTGAGCAGGAACAAGAGGGAGGCAGCAAGAAGGAAGGATGAAATGCTCTGAAAGGAAACCAAATGGAAGATAAAAATATTCGGTTCTCACTTCACGCTATTGTGCCACAATAGCCACTTATAAATTAGAGCAAGAAAGGCAGCACTGAGAGTGAGGCATTTATATGTATTGCAATTTGCCTTTAAACTGCTGGGTGTTACTAGCCTGCACACACCACGTTTAAAAACCTTTGCAGCACTTGACTGCACTGTCAGACCAGCATGTGCCTGTCCCCATTGACCCCAGTCCATTATGGCTTCGAGCTCTTCTCTCCGGAAATGATGGGTGTGAAGAAAAAAAAAAAAAAAAAAGATGTCACACCAAGGCCATGGACATAAAAATAAATTATTCCAAGACTAGTCAACCTGCACCAACTTCAGACAAAAGAAGGCACATGACTCAGCCTCTATCAGCAGTTTAACTCTACTGCAGCTGCAGCCAAGATACTCCCCAGGGAACTGAGGCCATATGCATCATGCTATTAAGTTTTTGCCTTGAAAGTAATCTCCTTTCTTGGTGAATTTACCTGCCTTGAGTTAATGACCTTGGCTCTGCCTCAGTCCTACACAGTTACCCTGGCCATATCACCTAATTTCCTAGTGATACAGATCTTACAGCTTCTCAGCAGTGGGTCTGTTGTTAACCACCAGATTTGAAGCATTCCTTTTAAAAGGAGGCACAACAAGGTGTGATGTGTCCCCAATACCTCAAGAAAATGCAAGAAACGGATGAAATACACAACAGATAAGACAGAGCCAACACATGAGACAAAATAAAGGTCCAGGTCTGCAGAGAGGATGAGGACTGCCTCATACCAAGGATATCAGGCAGTAGAATTTCCTATTTTAAGCTTTTCTCTCACGTTTAATGACTCTGCACTTTGAGAAGGAACTGGATGCTTCTCTGACAACTCCAGTTTGTCTGAAATGGGAACCTTCTCATTTCTTCTAGAGCTGAAAGGCAAGTCTCAAGCGAGAATAACTTATGACGTCTTATCAGGTTAGGACAGACACCACATCAGACTTCCTCCATTTTCTTCTCAGCTTGAGGCGAGCAGTCAGCTGTGGACATTTCATCACTTTGCATATCTATTTTCAGAAGGAGTGAATGACATTGTCACATGCTGGGCAGCAGGGAGTCAAATCCAGACTCAGGTGGTAGAGAGGTCGCCTGTGGTCTTGTCCTGGGTGGCTGAAGTGAAGCCCAGAGCACACTGTCTATTTTATCTCACTGCAGCTCCATGCCTCTTTTTTTTCCTACACAAAACCTCCTTTAAATGGAAAGTTTAATGTGCCTACCACTAAGTGTCATCTCCTTAATCTTCCAGCTTGGGTTCTCCATCTGATATGCACTAATTTCAAATGACTGCAGTTTGTAAGGTTGCGTGGTTTATTTCAACAGTTACCAGGGAAAGTGCAAGGAAGCCAGGACCTCTTTTACTGTACTGTTCTCCTATTTGAGAGGCATCAAAGGAAGTTTTTCATATCAACGTTATGATCATGGATCTGGCTCTAAACCTACCTAGGGGATAGCAGCCTTTGGGACTTGATGCCCCTCTTTCACTCACTTGTTCAGGAATGAAATGAATTGCATAGGGATTAGATCATCAGTTTTACTTAGGCTCCCATTTAATGGCAACTTGAAAAAGTCATTTCTCCCTGTATTTCTCATGCTGAAATATGAGGGGCCAACAGCAGCACTAAGGGGAGGAAAATATCTTCAAAAAAGTGTACATAAAACCCCTTTGGCAAGTTAAAGCAGTTTCTGTGTGCAATTAGTTAGGAGGTCCTTTCCATCACTGAGGAAACTAGCAAGACACTTCAAAATACTGCACTTTCATCCTCCAGTCTTGACAACGTTCATCGCTTCCTTAGGAGTTGCATTGTTTCAATTGCATGCCAGAGAGAAGCCTAATGCTTTAGCTGGAATATAGTCCTCGCTGCAACGAGGGAGCTGCTTGTTGGTGCACTAACTCCAGAAATACACTCTGGCTCCCAGGGAGGCTGGGGGATCTTCTGGAAACTGCATTTGCAGCCTGTGGCACAGAAAGGTGTTAGGAGGGATTTTGGAGATTGCTCCTAGGTCTTCCCCAGCTAATGCAGAGATTGTGGGAGATTTTGAGTTCAGCTCCTATCTCTATTACGAGCCATCACAACCGCAACCCTCCCAGCATCTGTTCCCAACTTGTGAAGTAGCCACAATAAACTTTTCTTCTCCTGCCTTTTTGTTCTGTTTTCTTTTGCAACATCAATCCTGGAGCAGGAAGCATTTCTGACTATATCTACAATCAGCCTGAACCCTGTCTAGAGCTTGTATGGCACCTGTAACCAACGACAGGCAAAAGAAAATATATTATTCTTTCAGCTTGCTTTATAGTTATGTTCATCTCATCTGTCTTGTGCTTGCTGCTGTTATTCTGTTTCCCGTACACAAAGTTTGCAAACACAAACATCAACCGCAACAGTTTCAGTTCCTCCTTGCCTGTGTCACTTCTCTAAGCAACTGCTGAAGTGAAAGACTCTTATTGTGAAAAAGTTGGTTTAAGCAGACCAGAGCTGGTGCTGGTCTTGGTGGAAGATACAAACCTGCTTCCTGCAGCAGTGTCAAGTTCAGATAACTCCCAGGCAGGGGCTACATAGTCCAGATGAAGTTGCTTTTCTTATTCACCTCTTTGTGACAGATTCTGTTGGTCAGCTTTTGCTTCTGCCTCCTGCCCCGGTAGTTTGCAGAAAGGCTGCTCCTGGTCCTGGACCTGGTGTTAGATAGAGGTTCATGTTTGCTCTCAATTGCTTTCTGCTCTCAAACTGCTCAGCACTAATGCAAGAGTTGTTCCTCTGCTCCTCCCACCTCCTGAACAGAGCTAAGGCTTAGGCAGAGAAGCAGGCAGCTCTTTGCACAGCAACAGGGTGGTCAGAAAGCCTATCTAGAAGAGATGCAGCTGTGGGTGACAAGTCCATGTTTTCCGCTTCCTTGAGGAGTATGTCAGCAGTCTTCCTCCTGAACTCCTCATGCTGTTAAGTTCTATCTAGCCCATTTGCAAACTAAAACAGCACAGTCTATGATGCTTTTGGAAAGTGCAGCTGAGGTATAGATCTGGCATAGATCTAGCAGGCCATGCTGTGCCCCAACTTGCCACAGTCTAAAAATGCAGAAGAAAGGAAAGACATACCAGCCATGAGGAAGGACAGCAGAGAAAGGAGAATGAGGTAGAAAGTGGTTAATATCATGGGCAGGACAGTGAACTTCTCACATATAGCGCTGAAAGTGTCAGGAAGGTGCTAAAGAAGCAACGCATGACATCTCAATAGTCCTTTGCTCCTGAGAGGCTGTACTTGCTCTGGTTACTATGTGGGCATTGACTGGTGCTCTGTTCTGGCTTTGGACTTCCTGTGTCCTCACCTGAAATACATTTGGTCTCCTCATCACATGCTGCTGCAGTCAACAGGCTGGCGGGGGGGAATTGCCCCAGAGGGGATGTGGCGGGGCTATCTGGCATCATGGCTGCTTGCTTCCTAGTTGCATGGAAATTTCCTGGACCTGTGGGCTGAAGTGGTACAGCCTTAAGCATTAAGGAGGTCTTCTGCAAGCCCAGGATGCTCAGTGCTTCATGAAGCACAACTAGTTAACTTTATAAATCCTCCATTCTCCTTCAGAAGCAGGCAGGAAAAAAAAAAAAAAAAAAGAAGGAGAGAGAGAGAAAGAGAGAAACCTATAGCATTAATAAATTGATAACTTTTGTCTCAGTGTTTCTGTGCAAAGGATAGACTATTTTAAACCTTTAATGACTCTGTCTCACTTGGAGAGACATCATGCATTTGGGACTACAATCTCTGGAAACTGTTGATAGGAAGTTGGCCTGCAGCCCACCAAATCGTTTCTTTTGCTTTTGTTCTCCTAGGTTGTAAGTGTTTTGCTCCTGATTGAGTACTCCCTGGAGGTGGCTAGTGGGAAAGGCTACTGCAAAGACCTGGACAAGGATTACTACAGAACTGGTAGGCCACGGGGTTTCTCAACACATGGGGTTGCAAGGGAGCCCACAGTCCTGCACTGGTCACATTTTTTTCTCTCCCTCATAGAAAACTAGAAGCATATTCAGAGTCAACGTGCCTGGAGCTCAGATCTGAAGAAAAAAAGCTTATGCTCTAGAAACATAGATTCAACTCCTGAACTACAACTCCAGCCTTCCTGTTGTCTCTGGAATATTCTTTGCAATCAATCCTATTTTCTCCTTCTCTTTCTTTTCCCCTCATGTAGATCACTTACACATCCTCTTGGCTCTCTTCTCCCATTAGTTATTTTGCAGGAAATATTGAGCTGAAAAGAAACAGCTTACCTACTCATTGTCCTTACCTACTCAGCTGTCACCAACTCATTGTCCTTAATGCCATGCAGCCATGCCTTTGACCCTCTACATCATCCATCACACCTTGTAGGTGTCTCCTAACTCACAGCTAAGCACACTTAAGAGGGCTGCACCAGCCCACGTCCTGTAGTTCCCAAACCCCAAATATTAGTTTATCAGGATAATTTTGCATGAAACTGTTTGAAAGCAACAAAGGCAGGGTACATTTTTTAGTCATTCTTCAGTGTGAATCTGCAAGCTAAGATAACCTTTCTCTACTGTGCTCAGAAAGCTGAAAACCAGACTTTGACACCCTATGTTGCAAGCATTTCCCAGAGAGAAATACAAACTAGAGCAGCAAGGACTTAACCTGTTCCCTGCTCATCCAGTGTGTCCTTCCTCACTGCTCCTAGCTTGTACAGGGGGAAACCCTCCACATGGAGGAACAGGGAAACAAGTACATCAGGCTCCTGCACAGTCAGATTCAGTATCCCCAGGACAGCAATCAGACATAATGAAAAACACCAAAGCAGAGGTATTTGTTGTCTGAGTGAAGTTAGTAATAATAGCTGGATTCAGCTTTTTCAAATGAGCCTAGCTGGGTTTTAGGGAGCATGAGTGAGATTCACTAAGGCTATTTCAAAAGGGACTAAGCATCAGTAGTGAGTAAGAAATTGAAATTCGAATGAATTTTCCTAAGAAGGCACTGAGCAAGCGTTTGCTGTTATAGCTTAGCATGTCACCTAGAGCATTATTCAGTAGTGGCTCAGTCTGGGTGGCTTTGAAGGCTCTTTCAATGAGCCATGGTCTACAGCCCCTCTGCAGCTGTAGCTCCATTCTGCCTAGTACAGCCTTGCTTGATGATTGCTTTGGAGAATGCTGGCTGCCGAGTTTTACCAGGGCTTTGTTAGGACAACATACAGTACACCAAACTAGCTCCAAAGCATTGCTTTCCTTGACAGTATCATCACGGCACAGGTCAGAAAGTCTTGCTTTCCACTTCTGTAAAATAGAGTTCTATTCTTAATTTAAAACTCAGCTGCATAGTGGTTTTGTTCATTCAGTTGAAATTCCATTGAAATTTGGAAGAATCAGATTCAAGTTCACCCTCTATTGAACATACAAGCAGCAATCTGGGTGTGCATTTCCTATGCAGCCTCCTTCATTTCCAGGTTAAGAGAAATCTCAGCCTGGAACTAAGAAACCTTCCTGGCAAAAAATCTTCTCTCTTAAGAAGGGAGAAGTCATTTTGTTAAAATAACATCAAATCTGTTGGTGCTACCAGCTCCCTGCAACAGAGAGATATGCTACCAGAAAAAGGTGTTTGTGCTGTGAACTAACAGGATGTGGACAGTGTGGGCAGTGTGTAAAAGGTTATTTTTTTTTCCTCGTTTTGCCTTTTTTTTTTTTTCTATCTGTAGGTTTGGATGCTCTTTGCTTTTTTTTTTTTTATTTTTTCTTTTTTTTCCTTTTTTTTTTTTTTTTTTCTGTTTGGGAAATTCACCTGGGCTCTGTGGGCAATTAGTTTGCAGAAGCAGCAGCGAGTTGCCCAATCAGCGAGCCTGCCAAGAAATCTGATGCATAAGAAAAGTTGCAAAGAGGCAGGAAAAAAAAAAAAAAAAAGAGCTGTCTTAAATCTAAGAAAACACAGTGCTGAAGACAGAAATTGTCTCTCGGGAAGTCTTCTGATTCTTGGTCCTGGGAGTGGAAGTAGATGCGGTGACTTGGATGTAGTTTTGGTTTTAATGAGACTAGGACTGTCAGGACAGGGTCTTCTTTTATGGCTGTCTCTGTCTTTAAGGCTGAATCTGTTCTTAAGCCCTTTTTTTTCAAATTTATGCTGGCCTCATGCTAACCTCTTGGTTCAAGACCCTTTGGCTCTCTGTGCACTGAATTACAGCGTTGTCTGTATCCTCTCATTTCCAAGAGGCCAGTTTGGTTTTTTGCCTTGTTGCTTAGCTTTTTACCTTCAACTGTCAAGAGCTTCAAACCTGCAAGCAGTCTCTTTTGCAGTAGCATCTTTTCTCTTTTTCTTCTCTCTTTTGATTTGGGGTTTGAGTTAGCAATGTGCCTTTGTGGCCATGAAGGTCAGTGGGATCCTGGTTGCATCAGGAGGACTATTGCCAGACGGTCGAGGGAGGGGATTCTTCCCCTCTACTCAGCTCTGGGGAGGCCTCACCTGGAGTACTGGGTGCAGTTCTGGGCTTCCCAGGAATAGAGGGACATGGAGCTTCTAGAGAGGGTCCAGCACAGAGCAACAAAGATGATTAAGGGACTGGAACATCTATCGTATGAGGAAAGACTAAGCAAGCTGGGCCTGTTTAGCTTAGAGAAGACTGAGAGGAGATCTGATCAATATGTATAAGTACCTGAGGGGAGAATGTAGGGACTATGGGGCCAAACTCTTCTCAGCGGTGGCCAGTGACAGGACAAGGGGTAATGGGTACAAGTCAAAACACAGGAAGTTCAATCTCCATGTGAGAAAGAACTTCTTTCCTGTGAGGGTGCCAGAGCCCTGGCGCAGGCTGCCCAGGGAGGTTGTGTAGTCTCCTTCTCTGGAGATCTTCAAAACCCACCTAGATGCCACCTTGTGCCATATGCTCTAGGTGTCCTTGCTTGAGCAGGGGGTTGGACTAGATGATCTCTAGAGGTCCCTTCCAAGCTTAACCGTTCTGTGATTCTGTGATTATGTATTTGGGCTTTTGTCTTCTGTGCATGACTCCCTCCTCCTCTTTGGTATTTCAGTTTTCATCACTCCGGGGTAAATAATCCTGATTTTTTTTTTCTTTCTCAAACTATAAGCAAAAGGCATTTCCTGGTTTTGTGCTGCAAGTGCTCTTTTTTTCCTGATACAGATTAAGGGTTTGTTGGACACTTTTAGTCACTGATGCAAAATTCCCCACCTTGCTGCTGTCGCCTGCCCTTACTGCTCACTGAGGCTCAGCCTGGCAGGCAGATGCTTTACAGTCCTAGAAGGGCTCCGGAGCTTCTCAGTAGCTCCATTTCTCTTTCTTGTGTTTGGTCATATTTCTGAGTCCTTTCTTTTGCTGGCATTAGTCCATACTCACGTCGCTTAGCTGAAACTGTGTATAGTGTTGACAGTTTGCACATGTTGCAGCTGCTGCATCTAATGAGCACTGATATCCCACCACATGCTGTAGGCAGCCCTGGGTGGAGGCCTGCCCTTCTCCATTATCACTTTCCCTCAGACTTGGGACAACCATAGCTGGAATCACTCTTGCTCAGTTTGCTGTTGTGAATGGCAGTGTTGACATTATCTGGTTGAGTAACACAGGGGCAGAGATGCCTAAATATCTCTAATTATTTTCTCTACTGACAGCAGAGCTAGCGAGTGAATTAAAGACAACAAGAAGTGTCCTCTAACTCTGAAATAGGCTTCTTTTCCCCCTTCCCAAGGATGTTACATGGTACCAAGAACAGGCAAAGGGCAAAGCTGGGGAAAATGGAGTGGCATCTTCATGGGAGGAGTGGAGGAGAAGGAGTAAAGGGGAGCATTGGAGGCTTTCATTGCAGCTGGAATCTTTTGTGCATCCAATAGGCTCGCTAAATCGAGATTTCTAGAATTCTTGATTAGAGTAAGAGGAAGAGATATAGTTAGACACTGGATTTATTTAATAAAGGAATAGAAGAGGCAGGGAGGATACTAATGGACAATCAAATCTTGCTGAGGCTAAGAGAATTTTTAGCTGCTTTAAAGAAGTTAAGAAAAGATAAAACTAGTAAATTTAAACCCTTTCTTCTAGCTTTTAGAAATTAGAGACCCCAAACAGGCAGCTGCTATTTAAACCAAATAAAAAGCACAAAGAATGAAAGGGTGAGAATGAGTTGGAGGAGGCACTCTGAAAGACTGAACATTATGTGGAGGTGGATAAGGAACCTAGCAGTGTTTTGCTTTTGGAGAGATCTGCTTCCTCCCAGCAAGAATCAAAATTAGATCATGAAAAAATGTCACACTAGCCAAACTGCTATAAAGCCCAAGTACGTATCCTGTGCAAAGAAGGCTTCAGTGGACCTTGTCAGGGCAGGCTGCAATAAGAAGAGAGAAAATTGCTTCCTGAGGACTGGTCTGAAGACAGCTGTGCACATAGAAATCATCTGCCTGGATCCAAAGCAGCTGACAATTATCTAGCAGCCTAAGAAGTGTCTTGTGCTGTTCCCCTCACAAATACATTTAATAAGGCAAATCATGCATTTACAGAGACTGGAGATGAGATGTTTCACCCTGAAATTCTGAAGTCCACTCTAGTGGCAGGTGGTTTAAACCTGCACATGCTGATTGAGAATCTTCCAGAACTCTCCCCATCTCTTGCTGTTTCTTAACTTATCTGTCTTTGAGTCTACAAAGTAATTTCCAACTCAGACCTATCAATCATTACCTAAAATCACACTTCCTTCCTACTATTTCATTTTACCTTCATGCTGCAGCTCAGGATATTTAGAATTTTGATCCAGGCAATAAAGGTTTTGGCTCCCATCTGCCTGAGCAGGCAGCTTGTGCAGCCTAGTGTTCTGTTCCTAAAGAAACAAACTTCAAACAGAGATGAAAAAGTGGCAGTAAAAAGGGAAAAAAGCAATTTCCCACTCTCCAGCTGCAGGGTTTTCCCACTTCCATCTATTCTTTCTATAAAAGATTATCACACTTTAAATCTCCCCTAGAGGTGTGCCTGAATTAATTACCACATTACTGAAAGTTAGAGCCTAAAATCTTATTTCTTTTACTTTTAGCTGATGCCATCACCAGTTTCCTGTTGATCATCATGCTGTTTGTCATCAGCTTCAACCTCCTCCTTGGTGTGGTGAAGGTATGCTCTCCACAAATAACATCTAGCAGATTTCTGGGGCGTCTCTGAACTCGGAGGTAGTAGAGGAGGGCACCAGAAGAACAATTTGTGAAAAATAGAGTATGATCATAATAGTAGATGAATATCTCAGTTCTTTTTAAAACAGAAAACGTGGATTGTTAGATCATTTGCAAAGCTGCTAACTGCCAAGAATTACCAAATCTTGGTGATATTAAATCCTAACTACTTTTTGTGTTGAGGAATTTAAGTGTTATGATTTAGAAATGCTGTGGCATTTCCTTATTCCCCTGCTTTTTGCCAAGTCAGATTCTGGAGTTAAACTATAACTCTCCTGCTACAGGGGGGATTAGATTTCTATTTCGGAAGAAAAAATGACTATGCTTTGGTCTGGGAACTCATCTTTACTTGCAGCAAAACTTTCAGGGTAGCCAAATGACAGTTCTGTGATCAAGTGTCAATGTCACTTAGAGAAACTCCATGGGGAAGAAAAAATGAAAATGAATTTTGATGCCCTTCACTTTCTGAAGTAACCAATGTAGTATATGGAATTAGGTACAGAGATTTCAGGAAAGGATTTGTTCCTAAAGTAAGTACCTTACTACATGGCCCTTCAAGTCCTGTCACATTGTTTTGGTTAGAATAGAAATGACTGGCACTGTTTTTCCTCTTTCTCAGAGGAGGGAACGTCTCCTGATTCCATTCCTTGCTCTACAAATCATGGACTTTCTCCTCAGCCTCCTAACAATGTTCAGCTCCTACATACAAGTCCCAGCAATCATTTCTTTGTCATCCGTTACACACAAGGTAGGTAACAGCTTCCTTCTCGGGTGGTGGTGACCTGAGGGAAGGCAGTATGAGATGGAGACTGATGCAAAATTAAGAATTAAGTGTTATCATTTGGGGTCACAATTCTTCATCGCTATGTAGGTCCTACACTGCCTATTGTTGGAAACAGGACACAGCCTTTGGTGCTGAAGGAGAAGCAGTAATACCTGCAACATAAGTTAGTTTCCCACGTCTTGGAATGTTCCTGTTGATTTTATGCTGTTTCTCAGGGCTTTGGGGAGGTTGTTCTGGGTGTGCCAATGCTGGGAATGGTTGGAGATAAGCTATGTATACCACCATGCTGCCCAGAGTTGTTGTTTCAGCTAGCATTGGTGGATTAAATAGGCTGTAAATGAGAATAAAACACAGAGCCTTTACAAATAGGGCAACTTTACAAGTTTATAGATGTGATATAATCTTATAACCACAAAGAAAACCTTGTCCTCTTCTCACCTGTGCAGCAGGGACATTCAAAGGCCCCTTTCTTGGCTCTGCAGCTACTGGATTTTGGCCTGAGTATCCTCACTCTCTGTAGTTCATACATGGAGGTCCCAGCCTATCTAAGCCTCAAGTCTTCAGAGAATGCGGTAGGTAGCAAGCAAGCCCAGATGATCTCTGTCATGCTGTTAACTACTTTGAAGTTTCTTTCAGCAGTTGTTATCACAAAGCAAGCTTTCTGCACAGTATATCCAGAATTGCTGTTTGGTGACAAAATAGGATTTTGCTGTATGTTCTCAAGAACACGGTGTTCTTGACTGACAATTTGCTTATGCAAGTGTTCCTTAAAAGTACACCCTGTTTTTATTGTAAGAATCTAAGGATGCAAACTGTAGAGCAGAGTGATTTGGATACATCCTCCCTGTGTACATAGAAAACAATCAGCATTTCATCTTTATTAAATAGTAATACTTCTTTGACTCTCATTTGTATATTCTTCCAAAAATTCTTACCAAAGAAGTGTAAACAGTAGAAATACCTCTGAGCAGCTGGAGGTCTGCCTTTTCAAAAAGGAAAAAGAAAGTGGGCTTTGACCATATTCTGGATAGCAAGGCTGAGAAACTTGTGGTGAAACCCACAACTCTGTGTGACACTGTAGTGGAATAAGTGTGTATGACAGAGATCCTCTCCTCTTTTCACAGGGCTTCTTGCCAACCCTTGAGAAGTTACCAAAAGAAGAATATGCCAAAATAATGGTCACCTTCACCATTGTATTCATTGCTGTCCTCTTCCTCAAGGTAAATGCCTGCAGGTTCTGCTGAGTCATGAAGGCTGAAATACAGCTAACTTACCTGGGAAGGAGAAGGAATCGGTTCTTCACTCTCTAAACAGCCAGGGCCTTGGAAAGCCTTGTTGGTCTTCCCTTGTGCTTAATAGCAGCAGTGTCTGAGGCAGGTTTGATATTTGAGTTGCTGTTTATATCTTTCTGCAAGTGTGATATATAAAAGCAAAGCCTCTCTCATATTCACAGCCGATTCCTACTCAATCACTTCTAGAAAGATAAGAAGTTTGGAAACAAATACAGGAAACTATTCTGCTATTGCATGCCAAAACAAATTAGATCATTAAGCAGCAGGTTAGATCTTCCACTTGGGTAAATTGCTGTACTTGCACTGACGTGAACGAAGTTATGCACACTGATATCCTGAAACTTAATTAAAACCTGTGAGCTGTTAAATCCTGCTTACCTCTTAGGAAACTTTACCATGAAAGGGCTTCTATTCTTCCTGCTTCAATGGACTGGAGAACAGGTTTTCACTGAGGGGTTTCAGACCAGCTAAGAACACTGGACCTCTCCAAGTACTTGAGTAGGCTCTGTCACAGTGAAAAATGCTACTTATTAGTTGGAAGGTTTTTTATGGCCCTTCTGTTGATATGTTGTATTGTATATCTGCTGTCATCTGTTTGCCTTCCAGCTGGCAAATTCTGCCCCTAAATAGTTGTATGCATCCCACTCTATGGAGTAATTCAGCTGGCTAGACCCTACCTGGGTCTGTCAGGTGGAAAAGTCTGGGTACCTGACTTCCTGCATGCCTCTGCCAGCAACTTCCTGAGGGACCTGCAAGGACTTGCTAACCCCCTGAGCAGGAAGTATTTCTTCAACAGTGTTCAGAGGGGAGGGAGTCACTTCTCCCTCTCTTTTCTCATAGAAATCTTTTTCTCATATAAATTAACATTCCCTCCACTGCCACAGTGGATGAGAATGCAGAAAACAAGAGGAATAAAGCATCTCTGGGAAATGAAAGAAGAGCAGGTTTCTAATGTAATGTGTTTATGGAGGAGTAGGCACAAATGCTTGTTTGCTTCTGATCTCTAGGACAGACTTCCTGCCAACATATCATCTGTACTAATGTGTTGTGGTGGAACCTACTTTTGCTTGTAAAAGTCTTAATTCAACTACTTCATTGATTTCAGTGTAGATGCTGGATTGGCACTGAAGCAAACTGTTCTAGAATCAAAGTTGTTTAAGAAAGGGGAGGAGGGTTTTTCCTTTTTTATTTTTATTTACTGGAACTTCTTCAGAAGATGAGCGATGTTGGTTGAGTTTAAATGGTGGCTTCAGTGTTGTGCATATTTGCACTCTGTATAAGCAGGTTTTAGGGAGAGGAAGGCTTTTATGATATTACCTCAAGGATGTCCACATTTGGATTCACTTCCTTGTCTTTGGAGGTCTATATGAGATGGATTCCTTCAACACAAATACCTCATTCCTTGTTCTTTGTTTTGGCTTAGTGTCAAGAGAGACAGTTTCCATTGTTTCAGCAAGTCCTAAGCTAGATATCTTGTTCTTGGGGCATATAATTCCTGTGTTTTTTTGAAAATGCCAACCGTTTTTAAAGTGTAGTCTTATGCCAAAAAAAATAAGACGCACACGATTTTCCTTCACTGCACATAGTAGGGAAAATATTTGCTTAATATGGTATGTTTCACAGACTTTGCTTATTTTCCTGTGCCGCAATCTCTCAATCGATCCATTTTTCCAAAAAAAAAAAGAAAGAAAGAAAGAAAGAAAAAAAAAGCTCTTTATTTCATCTTACAACTCTGAGGTGCAAGAAAGTGTTGCTTTTATTGAATGAGCTGATCTTTCCGGTCAGTCCTTGTTGACCAGCAGGCCTTGGTGTCTCTGGGATGTGAAGCTCCAGGTGTTTTTCTGAAACACCTGAACTTTGTGTCCTGCTCAGAAAAATAATATGAATGTAAAGCATGCTTCCTTTTCTTTCCTGATGACCTTAAGTTCTTGAGTGTCATGAGCATGTCCTTTGTATTTAATTAACTGACTCTGTTATTAATTGACTCTGTTATTAATTGACTACTGCACTGCTCTGGACAGGTGCAGTTATCACCTTTCTAGTGAAGGGTCCAGACTAGTCTGAGGCCGTGATGTGCAGTACCTAGTCTTCTGTGAGGCTTTCACCTCTCGGGTGATAGTAGACCAGTGGCCAGCTGATGGCAAAAGGGGAAATGCTCTTGTTGATTTGGAGTGGTGGACTTCTCTCTCTTTCTCAGGCCTATATGTTCAAATGTGTCCTCAGTTGCTTTAAGTACATTAAAGCTAGCAAGAGGAGGGAGTTGAAAGTCGACCCACAAACAGCTGAGAAGGTGAGTAAAGGCTCTATTTCCATAATGAAAAGGCACGTTTTGGACTAGGGAGATACATGATGGTTCTTGTCTCTTTGGCAGCCTAAGAGATAATTCAAACCTTCAATTTTGCATCAACAAGCACTAATAGTCAGGTTTCAATTATTTTTTTTTTTTAACTTTTGAAAGGTATAAAACCTTTTAAAGGCAATGGAATCATCAAGAAACCTGAAACTTAGACTTCAGGCAAAGCAGATAAAATAAGGGTATATCTCTCTCATTCTCTGATCCAGAGATATACTTTTAATTTCACTTGAACTTTCATTTATGTGCCTAATGCTACTACCCATGCTTAAAACTGTTACTCGCTGGATCAGTGTCTGAGAGGCTCGGTGCATTGCCCTTCATCTTAACCGTTTGCTCAGTCATGAATATCAATGTTCTTACCTAGACTATTGGCGATCTCTTTAACAGTAGCATCCAGCTGCTTTGAGACAAAGCAAGGATTTTGAAGGCTGTCCAAAAATAGGAGATACAGTAAAGACAGATGAGAAGTAAAGAGGAAGAATAGGGAAAGCTAAGTGAAGGCATTCGTCTTGCTGAAACTTGGCGAATACCATGAGCATCGTCTTGCCAGCAGTGTGTGCCTCTGCTGTGCATGCATGATGGTTCTCAGGAATGACTTCCTGCAGAGCTTCGCCCCTTTGCTTATGCAACGAGGCTGAAAGTCTGGGCACTACAGAGCCTTGGTCCATTTATTGCATCAATGCTTTGGGAGAAGTGGGTGGGACTACTAGTAAAGTGATTATAAAGTGCTGATTGCCTCTAACTCTTCTGGATTTCTCCCCTTTGCCATTTACAACCTGTGCAGTTAGTTCTCTTCCCCTTTTTTAAATTGAGAAGAGAAACCTGCCTAAGATCAAATCCACATGAAACCCTTTTTGTGATTCCCAGAGCAAGTCTAATGGTGTTTTCTTTCTAGGCTGTGTTGCCATCATATGAAGAAGCTGTAGAGTTGCCTTCCAAAGAATCTCCACCTCCCTATGTAGCAATCTAAGCTCCACTCATAGGGAAGAAATTTGTATCGCTGTTGGTGCCTCACTGAGAAGCCCTCGCTTCCTAGCAATACCAAGTTTATTACAATCCAACCCACTTGTAGGAACCTCTGAAGAGTGATGGTGAACTGCTGGGCCTGGGGCCATGTTCTGCACTATTTGACCTGAGCTGGTCCCAGTGACTGAGCTACAGTGCTCCTTTAATAAACTGGGCACCAGGCAAGACAAAAGTTCCCATCACTGGCCTCTGGCATCTGGCTAATGTGAAAGTAAGGGCATTGCCCTGAATTTCTTGTCAGGCCTACTTTTTCCCAGCAGGACATGGTTTCTCATCTGTTTTATATCTTTTAACTCAGCAGCTGAGGGGAGCATCAGCATTTAGTAAGTGGAATGGGGAGGTGGAAGAACAAGCAGAAACCATTTTGCTGAGATAGCCTAACTCAGAAATATGCTATGTTAACCAGCAACATCTAATGAAGACCTAAGGGAAGAGGATCAGCAAAAGGCTGAAGATTCCAAATGAACTACAATGCAGCTCTCAACCTGTCTGCTTATGATAATGATTAATGATGTGTGCTCCAGAATATACAATGTGCTGGAATTGTCGCAGTATTGCTCTGCTATTTTATACCTGAGTGTTTGCTTTTTTTTTTCTTTTTTTTTTAGTGTGTGACGTGAAAGATAAATTTCAATTAAAAAAAAAAAGCATTAATGGCTTCAATCCTCTGCTGTTTGATTTCTGAATGGTGATATCCTTGCTGACAAATATCCTTGTATGTTGGAAGGAAGCACTAGTTTGTTTGTTTGAAGCAATTAGTAAAAAGGAGGTTTAGGTTGACAGTATCTCACAGGAATCAAATCATGTGTGCTATTTGCAAAGAAAAAGATGGTATTTCTGACAGCCAACCCTGCAGTTTCACCTGAGAATCTAGCTTGTTCTTTCCTCTTGCACACTGTCACTGGTGATAAAGATCCTGCCCCAGGCACGCTTCCTCTGACACATTCAAAAGTGAGTCTGATTGCACAGGTCACCCTCTACAGATGCTACTGATGCTGTTGATGCTAATGTTGTTGATGAAAGCTGAGAGAGGGGAAATTCATCATCCATTTGGGGGATGTGAAGACTTGCTGATTGTTAAAATCACTCAGTATGAAAGTATAAATGGCTCAACAGTAACTAATCCACTGTGTCCACAAGTGAGATACAGCCCAGGCTCCTTGTTCTGCTCAGACACAGAAGAAATTCAGCTAAAGATCTTGCTAAAGGAAAAATAAGAATCATCAGTGCTGTTCCCTACTCTTCTCACTGGATGTGTATTTAGGTATATGGTGATTAAGGTAATGATTTTGACTATATGCTTTTGAGCTAGTTTCATACTACAACTGATTTGTCTGGGCTTCATCACCGCATCTTTGGAGACAGGCCAAAAATCAGGAAGAATGTACCAAAGAATCATCTTCATCATATGTCAATATATCATCATAAGTCAAAATCTTGTGTGTCCTAAAATAGTTCAAATCACTTGAAAAAGAACAAAACCCTCAACAGTTCTCCAAGCAAGGGAACAAACAAGCAGAAAACCTGACCTTCCTGATACTAAATCTGGTAATTGCAGAACCAGTAAGCATCTGCTACTTGCTCCCCTTGATTGTAGCTTTCAAAGCCATATGTGGATTCTCTCTGAGGGACAAAGCTGCATGGGACAAACCTGCTTTGCTTGTTAGTTTAGGGAAGGACTTTAGATCACAGTCCCTTCATCAAGACTCCTCCCTGGAATTTGTAGGTGCTGAGATGGGGTGTGATGACCACAGCCCTGGGACATCTTCACCTCTAGCCAGGTGAAGGTGGCTAGACTACCCTGCTCCAGCCAGGATTGACAGGGAGTCAGTAAGCAGGTCATCCAAAGATCTCTGGCAATTCGCTTTGGGTTTCTAAGCTATAGGGAGAGTACCTCTGTATAATGCAACTAAATTGCATTTAAAATTATTTTCTATGTCTTTAAATAGTTCCAATTCTGACTCTCATTAAATTCCCATTAATAATGTTCTTGACTATTTAGTTACTGCAGCAGGGTTAAACATTCCCTAACTCTTTTGATTGAATTGACTTTGATAATACAGCTAAAGCTGTTACGCTTCAGCATAAATACGTTCAACATATCTCTCACAGAGATGGTTTTGTTGCAATGGCTACAAGGATTCAAGCCTTTTGGTAGCACACCTGATCTTCTAAATGAAACTGATGTGTTGCGGGTCTTAGCAACTCTTAGCATAGTCCAGGGGTCAGTCCTTGGTCCCCAGGGGTCAGTCCTTGGTCCAGTCCTGTTCAATTTATTCATCAATGACCTGGATGAAGGCACAGAGTGCTCCCTCAGCAAGTTTGCTGATGACACGAAACTGGGAGGAGTAGCCGATACCCCAGAGGGCTGTGCTGCCATCCAGAGGGACCTGGACAGACTGGACAACTGGGCGGTGAAAAACCTCATGATATTCAACAAGGCCAAGTGCAAGGTCCTGCACCTGGGAAGGAATAACCCCAGACACCTTATTTATCTGAAACCACTGTCCTCTGAGTGCTGCCTCTGCAGAATTTGTTTGACCAATGTCAGTCTCTAGAACTTTTCCAGAGGCTGGTGGGTATCACAGATGCTTTCCTTCCCAGCCTAGAAGCATGAAAGTGGGAAGAGTCTCAGCTACTTGTGAATAAGCTCCTGGCATAGTCCAATAGAGATGTGGTCAAAAAAAAAAAAAATTTTCCTTGAATTTCTCAGAGATTTCCTCATTTAGAGAGAACTTCCATTTTCTGAAGGATGCACTTGTGCTTCCAATAGCTTGCTTTAATTTGTTATTGAACCATGTTTTCTTGTTCTTTTAGAATCCGAGTACATCATCATTACAGTAGGGATAATAATTACGTGGTCATGTCACAAGGTCAATTATGAAATGCATTTAGGAGGCTACATGCTTCATCCTGAATTAGTCTATAAAAAGATTATGATAGAATTACTATTTCTGTATTCTGACTCAGGTCTGAAAGGTAGAGAGGAAATAAATGTGGAATATATACCCCAATGAAGATATAATATTAGTTATTGTCCATAAAAATAAGCTTTGCAGATCTGGGACACTGATTGATGCAGTGGTTCTATAGCGAAAAAAAAAAAAAAAAAAAAAAAAACAGATAAAATGTATAGATTTATTTAGATTTATTGTAAGTTTCCAGCCAGGTCAGGGGCTGAGTCCTAGACGGGAAATGGTTTTGGTTTTCTGAAATGTTAGATGATCTAGCCAACACAAACCAAATATGAGCTGTCACAAGCCTGGTAATAAGCCAGACAGTGATGCTATCAATGCTGGTTTTCAGATTGATAAAAGGACTCTTTTTAACATGTTACTGTTATACTTTTTCCTTCTCTAAACTGATTTACTGATGTGAATTTCTCCACTAGGGAACCAGTTCACACAGAGATGTTTAGCGTTGATCCATACTCACTGTTGTTTCCAGCTCACAAGAAAAAATGACCAGGAATTCTTTGATGCAGATCATGTTTTGAGCTGATGATCTCAGCATAGATAGGACACAGCTACATTATCTCAACAGAAGGAAGCAGACAGTTTAAAAGCAGATGTATCTCATGGAGGTAGAAATCTAGTAATGCCCCAAGACTTAGCTGGATTCCCTGATTTTGTATTTTGGTGAAGGTAATGAGCGTGGACTGCTCCAGCAAACCAGGACACACAGTTTTGCAAGATAATCTTCAATATCATCTGTTTGGAAACAGTAGAAGTTCTCAGTAGAAGTTCTGAGTCTACAAATCATTTCTGAGGGTAAACACTGCCAAAGCAAGCAGTAATTAGTGCATCTGTAAAGCTCAGGGAGGAATGGAAACATTTTTCTGATGCTGACTTCTACAGAACTTAGAAATGGTGTTCAAGAACATCATGATGCTCCTAGCAACCTGACAAAAAATAGCATATAATGCAATGGAGAAGGTGGTGCTCAAAACTAGGTAGATCAAGTCATGGTGTCCACTGTGATGAAAAAGTTTCCTTTACCCCAAGGACATTCTGATGCCCAAAAGAGAGTATAAATAGATCTTGAAGAGGGCAAAGGCAGCAACTTGGCAGCATTCCCTGGCATCTCCTCAAACTGACGTAAGCCCGTTTGCTGGCTGGCTCACTGGAGCAGCTGAGGGAATCCTGGGTGGTGAACATGTGATGTTTATCCAGGAGTTCCTCACTGCAGATAGTCCTTCACCAATGGTGGACAGTGCTGCCCTTCTCGGTGTTCTTGCTGCCTTGATTCTTCCTGACCTGAATGGCACCTACAAACAAATGATAATCGCTGTTTCATTAAAGCAAGTGCAAATATAACCATCCTGCTATCCTGTAAACCCCATTATTGGGAGGGTTGGTGAGATCTTTCCATAGCTGTGCTGAAGAGTGACTCTCTCTGATACTGTTCGATAAGACAGAGGGAAGCTTAGGGACTTCTGAGCCAGGCCAGCGTTGCTTGTGTCACTATGTGGATGCACTATGTGGATGGAGTGCACTGATAATGGACAAAGAGCATGAATAAACCAAAGTTTTGCAGGTCGTCAGCAGGAGAGCCAGGTATAGCACCCAGGAGGTTTATATGACAAAGAAAAAAAAAGATCCCTCTGAAATAAATGTGACCTATAAAATACATAAATATCGACTAGCCATAAACAGCATTTACTATTTACAGCATAAGAGGACAAGGATATTTGCCAGCCATTTTCAGCTTAAAGGATAAACAGTAGTTCTTTTGATCTCAGCTTGTCAAAAGGTTTGTGTTAAAGCATTTCATTTCTCCACCGTCTTTCACCCTTTACATCATTTGTTTTGCCTTATGCTGATCCCAGTGCTGTAAATAGCGCTTCTGCAATAAAGTGATGCTTCAGTAAATATCCTTGCTGATAAAGATTCGGGCTGAGAGGGACTCCTTTCCTCCTAGTAACAAGCAGTGAAATAGAAACATCGGGGGAATAAAACATGAGAATTGGAGCTTGTACTAAATGACAGTTTACATCACAATTTGTCTGAGTATTTGAAAAATGGTAGCTGTGAATCCAGCTCAGAAATGCTCACATGAGAACATTGAGGAAACCTGCCAGAAGGCAAAAAAATTGCTGAGTATTTTACCAAACCTCTGAGTTTTCTGGTGGCTGGAGGGCAATAAAACTATGTTTCCTACAACTAATAGGTTAACTTAAAATGAAATAAAAATCAACAGTACATTACTCAGCATTTGGCTGCTTGTCCCTTTCCAAGCCTTGTCCTTTCCCTGCTGTTTCCCTGGCCAAAGAGCACAACTTGGCCACAGCTCCAGATTCCTCCTAGGATGTATCTACAGTCCAGGACTAGAAACATGTTCAGCAATGTGGACAGCTTAGGTCTGATGGGCCAGTTCTTGAAATTTTAAGGGAGCTTTTAGCAGTAGAATGTTAGCAGTAAGATCTTGTTTGTGGGTGTCTTCTGTTTGATATTTTAGACTAAAAAAAATGCACTGATAACAGCAATAAGATTTCTGCCAAGTCTATATCATTTATAGAGATATGTCGGTGTGCAAAGTGTGAGTGACAGGCTCTTGCTGTTGAAGTAGACATAGGTGGGAGGTTTTTCATGCTTTAATGTGGGGACTCCCAGGTTTCTGGTTGTATCACTAGGGGTGATGAATCCTGCAGCTCGGGAGATGATGTGTAGTTGTTGAGTTGCATGGCCAATAGTCACACACCTCAATAACAGACCTTGCATATGACCAGGGACCTGTAACCTGCCCACTGCAAAGCCTGATTGCAATCTGTTATTGACAATAACTGGCCAGAAAATGATTCACTGTTTTGGATTTTTTTTTCTTTTTTGCCTTTTAAGAAAAATCCAGTATTTTGAATGCCTTCTCTCTGAACTGTAGTGAAAGTTTGGCAATGTCTGGAGAACCAGAAATCTGATTTCCTTTCTCCCATAGATCAGCCCGTTGTTCTGCTTCATCTATGTGGAAATGCCTTATTGACTTACTCATTTTGATTTTATTGTCTTGGTTTGTTGTACTGTGAAATTTATACCAAGATGTTAATGTAATAATAGTATGTTTATTGGAAATACGTAAATGTAAAACTAAAACACTGTTTTAAAATAATACCTGAACAGAACAAATTGGAAGGCTAAAATGCCAAATAAAACCAAAACATTTCCACTTTAAATGGCACTTTTCCACTTTAAATGACATTAAAATGTCATTTTGGGGCTTGCTGTCACATCACATGCCATCCCACTTGCTTGCTGTCAAAAATGTCTAATGAGAAAGCCGCCACTTTTCCCAGCTGATTACTGTCCTTTCTAGTGCCTTTCTAGCCCTTCCTTTAGCATTTTGTTCTTAAACTTGTTCTTATTCTTTCCCACACATCCCAAGGCTAGAAAATTTGTCACTGCAAATGATGACGGCATCCAGCAGGCAGGTACGATGACTCCTGCATTAACAGCCTGGGTTTTCAGAATCAGAAGGTAGTTAGAAAAACAAGACGGGATCAGAAGGAGAACTTGGCATGGCAAACAAACCATGAATACATTCACATCAGTCTAGGGCATCATGCATTACCCAAGGAATACCTCACAGTCATCAGGATGCAGAGGTTGACACTAACTTCTCTGGTCAGTCATGCTGAGGAGGGCAGTCGAGGCTGGAATCTTCTCAAATCCAGCTACCTCTGAAAAGACATTTGCTTTAACTCAAGCAAAAACCATGGCTGTAGTTAGGTTGTGTCAGTGGTTATGGAAGCACAAAGGCTTTCCAGCCTGGCAAAGCACTTCT
This sequence comes from Tinamus guttatus, assembly GCF_000705375.1. Next base: position 93,126 of record NW_010577830.1, read on the forward strand.
ATGGCGATTTTCCAGCTGGAGCATCCCAGCAGTTTAAGCACTCTGATGATGAGCCTCAAGCTGCTATTTCATTAAACGCTTCATCCACGCTGTGACATCTGGAGGGGGCAGCCGAGCTCACTGCAGCCCAGCTTGTAGTCTCCACACTGGACAATGACAGACACCAGCAACGGTGGTCCCATCCCAGCAAACCCAGGATGGCTCTGCTCCACGGACAATTCCAGTTCCTCTGCCACCACCGGTGCTGGATGGCTGAAGGAGTGCTCCAATGGAGTGAACCAGGCGCTTTGTGAAAGCAGACCTCACTTCCTGGGGGGGGGAAAAAAAAAAAAAAAAGAGGTATTTGCCATCTCCCTGCTGAGAACAGGTCAGAGTCAAAGTCTGAGAGACACAAGCCAGGGCACAAACCCAGGCTAGAAAACCCACATCCATCAGTCTGAAGCATTTGACTTCAGTGGGAACTAGATGGGATCTTCTACTGAACCTCCAGCAACAGGAGGAATGAATGGATCTGGTATTTAAAACAAGCAGTTCTTTAGTAAAGGGACATGTGTTGATGTGTTAGAGGGAGAGACAGCTCTTCCTTGCTTGGGGACATGGGGACCCACAACAGTGGCTCTGCAGAATGGCAGGGCCACTCTGGGGACAGCATGAGCCATTAATGGTTTGTCTGTTTATGTTGCAAGTGGGCTTGGGAAGAGCCGTAAATGTGTATTTTCCTCTTGAAATATTGAATCACTGTTTTCATTTTCTGAGGCCTGGGGAAAAATTATGTTTCATATTTTAAAAATAAACACACTTTTACAGAAGTATAAATGCAGGCCTATAGTATCCAGCACACCTTTGCCTCTCACCTTATTTTCAAAGCTTTAATATTGCTTGTGTGCCCCAACCTCTGCTAGCGAAAATATTCACCTGAAATGTATTTATCTTTCTTTGCTAATTAGCAGTAAAATGACACAGAGAAACTTTATATTTTCCTCAGCAAGAACAGCCATAGAGACTTCATTTACAGAGGGCTCTGAATGATCCCTATTCATGGCAAGCAAGTACTGTCTGCACCAATAGGTCCTTGTATGCATCGCAAAGTAACAGGAGAAACCCCATTGCAGACAGAGCTGGAGGCAAAATCTCCAGGATTTTATGCTTTTATTTCACTTTGTTCCTTAATAATTGTAAATGTATTTGTGTGTCTGTGCTACATATGAGGAGAGCATATGTACCTGTGCATATTTAAACAGACAGATATCTGTATATAGCACTTACTCATATTTACAATCATTTAAATTCACATATATGCAAACATGTTCATGAAAAGCATGCATGGAAGAGAGTTATGTGTCCGTATAATTGTCTACATAAATGTTGAACATACATGTGCACAAGCATGTGTTCATGTATATATACATGTGTGTGCATATGTATGTACATCTATGCATACTTTCACAGGTACACACACATATACATAGAGCTTTTATATAGGGCTCTCTGTGCTTGCATATGCACCTACAAATGTCTGCCTGTGTTTTCTGTCCTGATTCTGCAATTTTCCCGTCCTGCACAGTAGCCCTTTTTATTCCCAAGTCCCTGAAGGAAGAAGTAAATGAATTAAGATGCTATCAAGTTGGGAAAAGGGAAGGTGGGTCTGAGCCTCAGTGATAGAAAGGTAAAATGGGAGAAAAACAAAATTCCAGGCAAACATTTTCTCCTCATTAAAAATTCCCAGCTAGCTCTAGAGTCGGTGGAGGCTTTGTGATAGTGTCTGTGCATACCTGGGAAGAGACAGGACAGTTGTGGGATAAATCCATGATGATTTTGCACGGGAACATATCCATCTTTTAACAGCTTAATTAACATGTTTCATGTCAAAAGTGTTACAAAGAGCCTGACAACTTTACTAAAGACCGGTCCTGTTTTCCCCTATCAAAGAGCCTTCCTCTACAGGAGCTTTCAGTCCCCATTGAAGCTCTTTTGGAGCAGAGTGTGACTCAGAGGAAGGAAAGAGGAAGTGGCCTTTGAATTAAAGGTAGTTTGCCATGGAAATGCAGCAGCACGGTGCAGATGAAATGGGGGAGCGCTCCAAGGTTGCATGGCTAGAGAGGTAAGCAAAGACTAATTGGTCCCGGGGGAGGCTTTAATCAACCATCAACAGTGTAGCTTTACAGTAGTTATACAAAAAAAATTAATAGAAACAAGGAAAAACAACGAAATAATAGATGCACTGCTTCGTGATGAAAGCCTCATTAAATCCATATTACCACCGTACCAAAATCTCCCTGCTGCTCCTCTATATAAAGAAGACATTGGTTTTCTGTTCGCTTGCGGCAGCATTGCTCTTATTTGTTGGTTTAGATTACTAGCTTTCTGTGGCAGGAGCTGCCTGTCCCTCGTGTGCACAGACCTGAGTACACCGCTGCAAAAAATAAATCCAACTTACAAGTCAGCTGTCTTTTCCTCCATTTCTTGTCTATTTATCTGGTTTAGGTGGCTGAGCTCTTTCTCAGTTGCCCCCTCCCTCTTTCTTTCCCTCTCCCTGCTCTCCCGCAATGGGGCCAGGGGCTCACAGAGAAGCAACTGTTTCCCTCAAGAAGAAATTTTCTCCTGTCTCCTGTTTGCTTGTTGGTGCCTCACCGCTGTTCCTCTTGCCTCCCTCTGCGCCAAGCAAGTTGCCCACAAGCTAAGCCAGAGAAGTGAAGGCCCCCACGTCCCGACGTGTCAATTTGTGTGACTCCAGCCCTGTCCCCGTCCCGCCACCTCCCCCTGGCCAGGTTTTGCCACAGGAAGAATGCAAGGCTGGCACCTCTGCGGACCATTTCCTTGCTGGGGCCAAGCCCGGGATATGCAGATGGGAGCCGGTGATTGACAGGCCAAGCCCAGTTCCTCCAGGCTGGCATCACTGGTCCCACTGTTGTGGTCCCAGATTCCCCGCATACCAGGCCCTTGCTGGTCTCTTTATAGCTCCCCATGCCCTTTGCGCAGCAATGAGGCCATTGTGGCAGAGCCGGGGGCCGGCAGGGCTGCGTGTCCCTCCCTGTCAATAACCATCCGCCCCCCTCCTCACCTGCAGGAAAGATTTCATCCAGGGCGTCCTTGCTGGCCCCTCGGTGCCCCCCCAGGCGCTCCACACGTGTCAGGGGCTGGCCTCATGCCTCCCCGAGGAAGGGCAGGTTAATACCTGAGGGCCAAGGCTCCCACTTGCTACTCTGCATCCAGCCTCCGGCTCCTTCGCAACCATGGACAGGATTTTCTCTGGCTTTCTTCTCTCTTTGCTGCTTCTCCTTCAGAGCTATGGGGTCTATGGGGCACCTCCGCGGACACAAGGTAAGTGGAGAGCTCAGCACAGGGGAGTATGTGGGTCTGCTCTGTACATTCCAGCCTGAGTAAGGCTGGGAGGGAAGATGAAGAAGCAAATGAGAAAGATACACCCAACATCTGCCAGGAAAGCAAGGACGTTTACTCAAGTATTTTTCCAAGGCAGGAAAACCTGGAGGTCTCTTTGCTCCTGCCTATTTCGTTGCTTTAGAGTAATACTGAGAGCCCTGTATGGACACAGAGCAACTGAAGGTGGCACCAGGTCTGCCCTAGCCCACAGCCCACAGGTTTTGGCTGGAGGAGGTCCACGCAGGAGAGGACCTCTCCCATGACTTCAGAAACCTCTTCTCTTCCTCTTTGCAGCTGCGGAGGGCTAGTTTTGCCAAGTGCTCCAGAAGGGAGTTGGCCGGACATCCCGAGCTCTGGTTAACCTCACTGAGTAGGAAAGTCTGGGCCAGGTTCCTGGGGCTGGGCCTTACCTAGGTTTTACTTAACCCGTTCTTGAGCAAAATCAGCTCTGTTTGTCTTTTCAAGGTAGATGTAAAGTAGCGAGACAGGAAACGAGCTGCCTGCTTTGAGATTGAGCGGTTTGATTTCAGGGTCTGTAAGTCCCAATTTGTAATTAGTGTCAGCAAGTCATGGACACAAAAGAGGAGAGCTTGAGCACCTCCTTAGAAAGAGCTTAGAAAGGGTCTGTCCTTTGCCATGGGCAGGATGCTGCTATGGGCTCTAGCCAACCTGAGAAACTCACTGCAGCAGGAGGTGGCCACAGCAAGCTTTAAAGATGTTTGAAAGATCTTACTACAATTAATAATGTATATTTCTGGGTAGATCATGACACTTGTAAAAGCCAGGTGTGATGGTGGCTGCAGCATTAACTGCAGCTTATGAAGGGGACTTTCCTGATATACTGACTAGTTTCTCCTTGGTATTTTTGAAGAGAGATATATTTGCAGCAGAACTAAGCATGAGATACCACTGAATAAAGAAACCAAATGGACTGTTCATCCAGCCCAGCTCTAATGCAAGCAGTTGCAGTTTCTAGCACATCTTTTAGTTCTGAATTACTAGGCAGGTCTTCTGGTCTTTTAATTAGTTTAGCAATAGTGCTCTAAGGTTTTTTGTTTGTTTGAATATTAAAGCAGTGCCTGAAATTCAGTTATTCCTGAATAACTTCCAGTGTGGACACTATTGAAAATAGAGGACAGTTTTACTGAGGTTTAATTCAACTTTGAAAGAGACTATGCTGCATCAAGGTGTCACTCAGAGCAAGCGTGCTTGAATGTCACCAGCAGAGATAACCGAGGGCCACCTGTAGGCCCTCAGGTGTGCACAGTGGCTATGACTAGACAGATGGAAATCCCAAATCCCATCTTATATCTTTTTTTTTTCCTCTTCATTTCCCTTAAATATATTGTAGTCTTATGAAAAGACATTTAAAATGTTACTTAGGGCAAAATCACAGAGCTTTTATGAAAAAAAGAAAGCACACTTCAGCATTTCTATTGGATCCAGCTATTCCTAGGGGAACATTCTAACTTTTCCTCCTTGATTTTTCACTAAAAACAAATTTTATTCATTAGCTACAGTAGTAAAGTGGAATCTGTGCTTTCATTTGAAGGAACTGATTGCAAGATGCTCAGTCTTTCTCTATATCTTCATTTCCCACCTGTAAAATGGGTATAACTAACCCTTGCTAAAAGAGTTTGCAAACTTGTATAAGATGGACTGTCAGCTGAGTGTTTTCCTTCCATTGCAATGAATTATGGTGGCAAAGTGAAAGTTACCCCTCTGGGAAAAGGTTATACTGCATTTCAGTGGAAACTCGAGCACCTGACACTGTAACTACCGCCTGCTTCCCTTCTACACAGAGCATCATTTAGAGAAACCTTGTCTGGAAGCCAGAAACAGATTCAACATTACTGTCTCTCTGGAAACTAACCTGATTATATTCTTTATGGATATATCACAGCGTATTTATTTTTGTGTGCCTGAAAGACTGAAAGCTCCTTTAGATTTCACACTGAGGACCAGCTATAATATTTATGTCACAATTTGGAACAGCTTTGTTGGCCAAAAAGTGCACATTTAAAAATCTGTCTGCAGAAATTTCCTTTATGATATAACCTATATCGTTCCTCCATGTGGAAGTCAAATACTAACAGAGCACTTGATACCCCCACAGAGACAGGTTAAATGATAGAAAAGTAAAAAATAAAAGAACAGAATGCAATAGATCCGGTGAGGAAAATGGGACAATTCATTTAAAAAATCATTTAAAATATCACTCTTTTTTATGTTTTGCCTCAGTTGGAAATTAGGATGGAAAACTTCATGAAAATGAGAAAAAAAAAAAAGCCAGTTTCTTTCATCGCTAATGTTTTCTGTTTATGCCATTTATTTCTACAGTGAATATTCATATCTTAGTATGACAGGAGTTGTACATATTAATTAGGAATTGTAGGGTCCTGCATCTCTCTATTGTATTCTCTCTCAGCAGGTCACAGAACTAAAACAGTGTTGGTCTTTGCTGTATTACAGTGTTTCATTACTAGTGTCACTGGCTAAAAAATGGGAGATCAGGTCATATTCTGTTAGGTAAATCTGTGAAATTTGATTCATGATTGAATCCAAATGGTTAAATTTCATGCCTGCTTCTGGTCATGCAAAGACACAATCTTGTTAATTAGTATCCATGTGGCTTGCTTTTACACATCCAAAATTATCATTTCATTTTAGATTTTGTTTGATACAGAATGGCATATATAAGCTCCAGTTCAAAGCTTTATTCCTCTTTCTGTGCTGCCATAAGTGAATTAAGTTTCATGTAGACATTAGCAATAGCCTGGGGTTACAAGTGGGGAACCTGCTTCCGCAAGTGCAAAGCTGGTATCTCATCAGCTCGTTGCTTTGTAAGCACAAGCTATACATGAATAGCTATGTTTTTCTTACAGACACTTTTCTGTGAAAGGAAAAGAACATCTAGCAACGTTAGAGCGGTCTCTCTGGGTCTCTGTAAGACAGAGGGAGAAAGGATTTGAGCTCGTGGGTCCTCTAGCCTCAGCCAACTGCTTGAAACCCTAAGTCCATTTTTACTCCAGGATATTTTGCTCTTCATTTTCCTTTATCTTTCTTCTCCATCTTTATCCTTTCCAGGCACCCTGTGCAGAACCAAGCCCACTGATTTGGTGTTCGTCATTGACAGCTCTCGCAGTGTGCGCCCACATGAGTTTGAGAAAGTCAAAGTATTCATGTCCCGGGTGATTGAGGGACTAGACGTGGGCCCCAATTCCACCCGGGTGGGTGTCATCAATTATGCCAGTGCCATAAAGAACGAGTTCTCCCTCAAGACCTACCAAACCAAAGCTGGCCTCTTGCAAGCCGTCCAGAGGATAGAGCCGCTCTCCACTGGGACCATGACTGGCCTGGCTATCCAGTTTGCCATTAACCGCGCTTTTAGTGACTCAGAAGGGGCCAGGGTGAGGTCTCCCAACATTAATAAGGTAAGCAAATTATGTTTCATTACTGCATGGGAAAGACTTGAAGATACTTCTTTCTGTGGTTCACCGTTGAATGGTTGGGAAAAAAAATTAGAAAAGAGACAAAGGTGATTCTGTGCTCAAGTTAATACTGACATATGCTCAGTGAGATGTTAAATGCTTTGATTGTGTGGGAACAAATGGAGGTTAACTGTCAAAAGTGAAAAGACTCCCAACTCTCTTTGAAAGCAAAAGCTCGAATTTTCTTTGGAATTTAAAAATACCCCCCAAGAACTCACAAGGTAAAAAAGGTGGATAAGAGTTGTATGGGTAAAATTAATCTAGCTTCACCAGCTTTCCTGCATCTGGAGTCCTTACAGTGCATGCCTTTTGGGACGTGATGCCCTGCTTCCAATGTGCCTGTGACAACATACAGCGGTAAAGTGCTGATTTCAGTGAAAAATGAGGCAAACTTCTGACAGTTTCCACTGTGAAGAATCCTTTAACATGTACATATAAAGCAAAGTGCTGTTTCAGTGTCCTTCATAAGTCTTTCAATTTTTTCAGAGGCTAATTAATAGCTATGTTTTCTGTTGTGGATATTGTCTTTAGCTACACAGACTTTGATGATTATTTGGCATTTAAGGTGTAATATAAAAACAGTTTAATCCTACACCCGATTCCAATGGCTGTCATGGCTTCTGGACCAGATTCCCTGTCCCAAAATCTCAGTTTAACAATTTTTTCCCAGATGCCTCAAACTCTTTCATTTTGGCCCCGAGCGTAACCAGACCAGTCATCAGGAAATCTCCCCTCTGAGTAGGTAGATTTGCGTATTCTTGACAATAAGTGTATTAGGTAAACATGAATGCACCTCTTAGAACCTTGTGCCCCATGCCAGCTCCACTGTCTCTCTGCTTTGGGACAGGACCAGAAAAATAAGCAAAGGTTACATGCAGGTGTTTAGAGCTTTCAACCAGATAGACAAAAAAAAAAAAAAAAATACCAGTTGCTGGAGTGAGGAAGTCTGGAAGCTTTTGCCTGATTACAACATTTTTGGAACAAGTCACTTTCCATTTCCATCTGCTGCTAGTAATGCAACAGGGAAAGCAGATTTTCGAAGAGCCAAGTATTGAAAGAAGATGCCCAAGGAGGTCAAGTTATAAATATTACTGAAAGGTGAAAAATAGGCACTAGTACAGATCTGCCAACTCCAAAATTGAGCAATTCTCTCAATTTTCTCCATGATTGCTCAGTACCTCTAGGTCAAGGTGTCTTGCTTAAGTGTACAGAGTGGGATAAGCTCCAAGTAGGAGGGACATCTGCTTGGGCTTGTCTTGCCTCCTACACTGCTGTCAGCAACTGTCCAATGTGCAACAGTAAATGCGGTAGCAATCTAGAAGGGTCGGTGCTGCTCCTTTCCTTGGAAATTGTCAGCTCTTGCCAGGTAATGACTTCACATCATCAAATTTCAAATTGATGCTTTTGAACACCTTTATAGATGGACATGGGTGCACTTGATGAGCATGGATTCATAGTGAAGAAAATCTCAGGATGTTAATTTAAGGCAGAAAAATGTCACTGGAATTGAGCTCTTTCCCAGGCTCCATCCATTCTACTCTAGCTGGCTCAGAAATTCTTTCGAAAGAAAAAGATCCAGGAGCACGGAAGTGGCTGCAGCTGTTGTGTTCCTTTAAGATTTTCAGTATGAGCACTGGGCCAGCAAAAGAACAGCAAAGGAGCCCTGACTATTTCATGTATCTGCCATATTCTACGTGAGGAGCTAATTGCTGGAAAAGCATTTCCAGTCCCCTCCAGGTGACTGGTCCTACATGGAGGATAACCCTCATACAGCTCCACAGAGTCCTCAAACCTATGAGTTATCCTTATCTAGTAGGTGCAGGAAATCAAGAAATAGGAAACCTATGGCTAATCATTGAACCCAGAATGGTACCAGGATTATGAAGAGTTTCAAAGGAGGGGTCTGACTTCCAGTTATATTGTAGGAAAGTACCTGCTGTTGCATTTAGCCTTTTTCTTACTATTTATTTTTCTAAATGAATAAAAAAACAGAAGCTTTTTAGATCCATTTTCTTCTGGGACCACTACCAATCCATGAATCCATTCGTGCCCTTTAGACATTTCACCATTTTCATGTATCTTCTCCTTTCTTTATCTAAGTCCACAATGTATACTTCAAGAAGAGGTGACTAGGTCTGTGTCATGATGAGGACCCTTCCAACCTTAATGATTCTATGAGGACACAGTCCTGGTTTATATAAAACTGTTATAACATTTTCAGTATTAGCATCTGTGTGTTTCTTAACACAGTCTGACATCTTGCACGTGGTGTTGACCATTGCTATAAACTGAAGAGACGTTTTTTACTGGACTGTCTATGAGAATACCTGAATCTTTACTTACCTAATGTCTTTCACACCATTTAAGTAACCCCTTTCCTTGTGCACTTTTTTCCCGCTCTTGGCTGCTTCTCTGCTGGGCTGCCAAACAACTCACCCAAAAAGCTCTTGCATTCCTTAGAGTTTCCTTTCATCTCAGAAGGCATAAGAGCTGCTGTGCCAATGTATTTGTTCTGTTATTAAATTAGCCAAGACTTTAGTTTACATTTCTAGGGGAAAAAAAATAGCAGCTCACTAAAATAACATGGCTAAAGAATTGCTTTGGTTCCCTGAAACTTTAATGTCCTGGACATCTCGAAAGAGAGCAATGGTGATCTTCATTATTGATCTTGGGCACTATAAAGGAAGAAAATGAAATCATTACAAGCTTTCACCTCTTTCCTTCTGCTTTGGATCTGGTCAAGGAGACCATTTTCATTCCTTGATTCTGTGCTTATGTTTTTGTTGTTGTTGTTGTTGTTGTTGTTGTTTGTTTCCTTGTTTATTACTTTTTTCACCATGCTTTGATGTCCAGCAAACCCTTTCCCTTCTGTGATTGTCATGATGCTCAGGATATTCCTCACCATCTTCCTGGAAGGAAGAATGGCCCACCCAGTAATTCAGGGAGGTGAAGCTTCCAGAAACACTGGGCATAGCCCTTGCTCCCTCATGCAGTAAAAATCCAGCAAGACCTTTGTGAAAATCTGCACTATGAATTTAAACCATGTTGATGCTGATTAGAGCATCACAAGATTATTTGGTCTTGCTGTGCTTCAAACAGCAAATCTCATCCCAGGACAGGGAAAAATACTATTTGTTTCTGCAGGAATTCAAAGTAAAGTCTGTTTATATGTCTATTAAAAATGCAGGGTCTCCAATTTCTTTTATCTTTCTTTAGGTGGACTACAAACATATAGTCAACTTGCTGAGAAAATCAAGGGCTTATTCAACTTCCTGCTCAATTCCCCTTCCAGTATCACTACAACATTCAAGTAATTCACTGTATAATGAGACATGGCTACCTCATTAGCTGTGGGATTGCCTACGCATGATAGTTTCTGAAATATGAATATCTAGGGAAGCCTGTGAATACTCTGGTGTCTTACTTAGCCAAGAACAAATTGTGCCCTGAGAATACAGGGGGGTTCTATATGACAGATACAAGACAAGAGGGAGACTCTGGCTTCAGCAAGTTAGAAAAGTAGTGGCTAAAATAAGCAAAGGTTTTGATGTTGAAAAGCAGAAATTTCTGAGTTGCTGAATTTCCTTAAGGTGAAGTTGGAAGACCTGTCCTTTTGAGAAAGCAGATGAGAACACTTCTTAATTCTTCTCCGGTCGCAACCTGCTAAGCACAAACCCTCTCTCTGCTGCAGGGCCATGTGTCAGCCTCTCTAGGATGGGGTAGCTGTTACTTTCTTCCCCCCGTCTTGCCTTCTGCTCTTTACCAAACAAGGCTCCATGTTTCATGTACCACACACTAGCACACTCAATATTTCAAATGAGAATAAATCACAGTGCAGAGTTACTGAGATCCTGGGACTGCAAATAATTTGGCAGGAGGTTTGAAACAAAATGATGTATTTTCTCATGTTATAAATCAGGCTGGTAGACAGGGTAAAGTTTAAAAAGAAAATCCTGGGAAAACCAGATTCTCCTGATAGCTCCAAATGTATATACTAGGAAAAGATCTCCTTATACTTGTTCTAGTTATTAAATTCTTTTTGCAAGTAACTGGGCCTTGGCACTGTCACAGACAAGTTTCCTGGCTGACTGGAACACTTGGGCTGATGCCCAACTCCCTTGGGCTCACTGACTGACTCATGATGCCTAATGGAACTCTAGGCCTGTTCTCTCCAACTTCCAACAGCAGTTCAGAAAGCAATAACCCCAGACACCAGTACAGGCTGGGGACTGACCTTCTGGAGAGCAGCTCTGCGGAGAAAGACCTGGGTGTCATGGTGGATGGCAAGTTGACCATGAGGCAGCAGTGTGCTCTTGTGGCCAAGAAGGCCAATGGGATCCTCGGGTGCATTAAGAAGAG
>NW_010577830.1:104491-147538 GCF_000705375.1 Tinamus guttatus
GTACCTCAAGGGAGGCAGTGAGGAGGATGGTGCTGGTCTCTCTTCAGTGGTGGCCACCGACAGAACTAGAGGTAATGGCCACAAACTGAAGCACCAAAAGTTCCACAGGAACTTAAGGAAAAATTTCTTAACAGTGAGGGTGACAGAGCACTGGAACAGGCTGCCTAGAGAGGTTGTGGAGTCTCCTTCTCTGGAGATCTTCAACCCTGCTTGGATGCAGTCCTGTGCCACGTGCTCTAGGTGACCCTGCGTGTGCAGGGGGGTTGGACTAGATGATCTCTAGAGGTCCCTTCCAACCTTAAGCATTCTATGATTCTATTATTCTATAGTAGATTTTCACACAGACCCATTATGAAGGTCATCCCTATTAGATCCATATGTAGATGCTTCTACCAGAGATCTCCTGGGGCCAAATATGGGACATGGCCTGAGTCTACCCAAAGATGGATCTCTAATGTAAAGAGCAAAAGGAACTGTTTAAACTGAGAGCATGGCTTATTTATTCAGACAAAGAAAATGCCAGGAGAATGTACAACACCTCTGTCGTGTGACAAATACTCCTAGAGAGATACATAGCTACTGACAGGAACCTGCTCATAGGGTAGTGTTCCTTGCAAAAGCTACTTGATAATATATCTTGTTTCGTGACAGGTTGGTTTTTGATAAGCTCTAATTGGCAGCCCCTGTCTCGGAGGCTGCTGTGTGGATGCGGGAGTTGGTTTGCTGCTGATGCACAGCTGAGTCAAGGGCTCTCTCTCCTGGCAAAAGGCATGATTGCATGGCTGGCTCCCGGCCCCAGCCTGGCTGCAGGTCCAGCAGCAACCCCAAAGTCAGGCCTTGAGGCCCTGAGGGATGTCATGTTCATCCCCCTACTTTCAATATGCACTGACATCTGTCACAGATGAATCTCTTTCTTGTCTCATTTCCTTATTTTGGTCAGGAACAAGGAGAAAAAATTCCTCTCTACCCCAAAGCAGCCAGTTACAGAATTCTGGTGCCTTCAGAAATTTTTGATTTTGTGGCCCTTAGGAAATGTAGATAAAAGTCTGAACTTACAGACCTTCATCCAATTGAAAGCTCTATTTCCAGATTCATCCATCTTTTGTGTAGATGGGAAGCTCTGAATGAGGCAGCAGAATACATAAGTACTGCAAAAGCTCCAGGGCAAATGAGTAGTGGGCAGAGGGAGAAGAAACCATGTGACCAATCATGGCTGAAGCCCCTTGGGAGTGGGGCTGGGAACTCCACTTCTGATCTTACTGGAGGCAACTTTTCTCCCTCCCAAGGATACAGAACAGCTATCACATTATCCTAACTGAGCAACTGGTAGGTCTTTATGACTTTTATCTACACAGAGGTGCAGAGCATCACAATAGTCACAATAGTCAGTAGTGACTATTGTGACTATAGTCACAACAAAGGGAGGAAAAAATGGCAGGAGCAGATGAACTGCACAAGAACAAAAATGATGGTTTGAGAAAATATCTCTCAGAAGAAGACGAATAAAGGGGAAAATAGACAACCTAGCAAGAGCACCAGGATTCCTGGATTACTGCTGCTTGTTCAGGGCTCCACCTAATCCAGAGAGAAATCCAGATCCCAGTGAAATCAGCTGTCATTTTGATGCTGATGTTAGTATGGATATATATGCACAAAGCACTTCCCTACTTTCTACCTCAGTTTCTACATCTCTAAAATAGAGTGTAAGCTTTAAACACATTATTTTTTCAGCTTCTGTGAGATTCTTAAATGGGCAAAGATACTATGAAATTTCCATACTGAGCCAAATCGGAGTTTAATCAGAGTTGTCCTTAGTGTCAGCTAGGGATCTACAGGAGTAAAGAAGTTTGACTTGAGCATTAGTTTGTATATGAAGAATGGAATCTTTACATTGGTTTGCTCAGGGGTGAGACGCACCTAATGTTCATCATTTAAAACAGTCAGGTACGTGGCAATTTAACCTTTCCAACTCTGAAAGAAAACACCAGATAGAAAGAGCACCTTCTGAGACTTGAGGATGAAAAGGAAGAAGGGGATGAGGGGATACATTTTCTTTTGCTTTGCTTTCAAAAATGTAAAACCTTATTCAGTAACCCAAGATGTTCTGCAAGTTAAATGTGTTAAAATATTAAACGTTCTTCCTGTTAAAATCAGTTCAAGCATATACCTTGTCTCTGGCATTCTATATGTAGGTAGCTATTGTTGTGACTGATGGACGTCCCCAGGACAGCGTGCAGGAGGTGCCAGCACGGGCCAGAGCAGCCGGCATTGAGATCTTTGCCATCGGCGTTGGCCGGGTGGACATGCACATCCTGCGGCGAATTGCTAGCGAGCCCCTGGATGATCATGTGGACTATGTGGAGAGCTATAGTGTCATAGAGAAGTTAACTCACAAGTTTCAAGAAGCTTTCTGTGGTAAGTCCTTCCTACAACCCCTGAGTTCCTAGCCAAGAGATACAAGAGGCTGCCAAAAGGTTTTCCACATGGAAATTTTATATGTAACAAGCCTTTATCCTTCCAATCCCTTGTTCCAAAGACTTGGATCCACAGGAATAGCAAATAGTATAGAAGATGGATGTTCTCTGAAGGTACCTTTCAAGAGATGCATGGGAATTTCATTTTTCACTTAAAGAAGTCTGCAGACTTCATTTGCACAGAGGAATTTGTAAACATGACCCATGTACTTCCTGAGGCATAGAAGAAAAAAAGGATTACATGCCCTTTAAATAAATAAATTCATGATCCTTATGCTTTAACCCATGCGGGCACTTTTTAGCATCTGGCTAGTAATTTCCCCCACCAGCACTGTCACCTGAATTCCCAGCTAAGCATGGGCAGGTTTCACTTCCCTCCTAGAGGCTGAAGCCTCTGTGCTTAACTGTGCTGTTTTTCTTGCATATTCTTTGAGGCACGGAACTCTCCTGGTTGAAACTGTATCTAATGCCATTATGCAGAATATATAAAAAGTGCCTGATTATTCTGCAAAAATATATTCACTCCAGCATGAGCCAGTGAATGGAGTGAGAAAGCTGCACTGCTTTCAAATATGCCCACAAGACTGTAAGAGATGGTCTATAAATATCCATTTTATATGTCAGAAAGAAAGGCCTGGGGGCTTCACACATCCATCCTGCCAAAACACAGATGTGTGCCAACACCTTTTAAAAAGTGTGATGCCTATGGCGAGGCACTGTAAACACATGCACGCACATGCACAGATGGACCTGCAAAACTCTTTGAGACCAAGAGGTGTAAAATTTCATGATTCAACTTTCAGCCTGAAAATACTGGGAGTGAGCAGTTTTGCAACAAGGAAAATTTCCTTCACTGTAGAAATGAGGGAACAGTTGACTCGAAAATTAGTCATATTTTAATTAGGTGTCACTCCACTAGAAGTTCACGAAAGAGCAGATCAAGTGCTACATACTAAGGGGAGTAATGACAAAATAGCTATGAATATTAGTGAGCATTTTATTTTGGCTGCCCTGGAGTCAGGAGTCAGCCAGACATGGAGAGGCCTGATACATGTTTTGAAGTTCTGGCATTAGTGACATTCAGAGAGAGAGAGAGAGAGAGAGAGAGAGAGAGAGAGAGGAAAATTACCTCCTCCTTTCTGTGTCTTGTTTTTCAAATGTGAGAACAAAGTTCTCCCCTTGGTAAAAGCCTTCAGAGGTACATCCAAGGGAAGCACTGAGCTAAGGATTAATACAGCTAGCAGAGAACAGCACTGTATTAACTGCCAAGTGGGCTGTTATTGTGCTATGCAAGCAGCTGCACAAAACCGTACTCGGTCGGAGATAAACCCAAACACCACCTGCTATTGTGAAGCAAAAATTTGTGACTACTGCCAAGCAGGGAGAATGGTGCAGCATTGTACAAACTGCATCCCATAATGCTTAAAAACTCACAGGAAGAAGGAGGAGACCCTTCACAATCAAGCTTTGTTTAAGCATGTAAGATTTAAGTATTCTGCATAATACAACCTGAGAGCCCAGTTTAACAGTCATTTTCTAGGTTAGTAATATCACTAATGATAAGTGCCATATACATGCTGGAAATACCTTCTCATGTTGGCATAAGAGCATGCAGAGCTGTGTGTTGGAAAGGCCAAAGGAAGCAAAAAGAATGTATGAGGACAGCACAGTTGAAATAATGAACAGAATCCTCTTAACTTTGAAAGACTTATCACCACTTCTCATTGTTTCTTTAGGCCCAGAAATGCTCAGCTTTCTGCACAATTTCTCCAGTGTTTGTAAATGAATTTGCTCCAACCAAATCTGTTTATTTTTGAGTTTGCTTTCCATGATCATTGCTATAGCTCTGACAACACTGTCAGTCACTGAACGCCACTGGCTCAAATTGCTGCAATTCAGCTTCTGTTTGCTTAGCATCTCAGGAGTAAAATACAGGTAAAAATCAGCAGGAACAAATATTAGCAGAGAGTGAATTTGAAATACCTACTTGCAAGGGCAACTGAAGTGAATTCCAAGTTTGCTTGGACATGAATTCCACCTGAGAATTTCAGCTGCACATGGGACTGAAATCATTAATCATAATTGCCCTACACAGCTGAAAAAAAAATGGGTATTGGCCAACATAGGTGGTAGTTTGGAAGCCAATTCTCATTCTGCAGTTTTGGAGGGTGAAGTATAGTGTGATATGCCCAGGAGAGAGTTGAGGTTTGCGTTTTGAGGTGGGTTTTCAGCACATAGACTACTTTGAGTCCTGGAAGTGCCTGAGTCAGGAGATTTGTGAAAATTTCTCCTTGCTTCTTGCATCTTGGTTACCATCTCAATATAATGACTTCCTGCTGCATTGTCCTGCTGTAGATTTAGATATTACTCTGCTCTAGTGTATAGAATGAGAGCTTTGGTCCTGTATCTCTGTAGCCTCTGGGTTGAGAAGCCTTAGCATGATCTCTGACTTGAATCTACACCTTCTCTTATAGTGGTGTCTGATCTGTGTGCCACTGGAGATCATGACTGTGAGCAGATCTGTACAAGCATCCCAGGTTCATACAAGTGTGCTTGCAAAGAGGGTTTCACATTGAACAGCGATGGGAAGACCTGCAGCGGTATGTAATGATTTTCAGTCGTGCTGAGCTGAGCTGTGTTCTGCAGTTGTAGGACTGGGAGCCACTGAGACATGGTGGACATATTCTGTTCAGAAAAGTCTGAAGATGAAACAGTATACTTAGCAAGATTTCTTTTTGAAAAAGTGAGAATAAATGAGTGTGAACTGGTGCTGATTTTTTGCTATTTTATTAGCAATAAAATGCCACTAGAGTTATGCTCTTCTGCATAATTAATTAAAGTCAGGTAGTTGCTATCTTCTTTTGTCCTTTTCTTGCCCTTCAGCCTGCAGTGGTGGGTCAGGATCTGCTCTGGACCTTGTTTTCCTGATTGATGGCTCCAAGAGTGTACGGCCTGAAAACTTTGAGCTTGTGAAGAAGTTCATCAACCAAATTGTGGAATCACTCGATGTGTCAGACAAACAGGCCCAAGTCGGCCTGGTTCAGTATTCCAGTTCTGTCAGGCAGGAGTTCCCTCTTGGGCAGTATAAGAACAAGAAGGACATCAAAGCTGCAGTCAAGAAAATGGCCTACATGGAGAAAGGAACAATGACAGGCCAGGCTCTGAAGTATCTCGTTGACAATTCCTTCTCCATTATCAATGGAGCTAGGCCTGGGGTTCCCAAGGTGGGCATAGTCTTCACTGATGGACGGTCACAAGATTACATCACTGATGCTGCTAAGAAAGCCAAAGATCTAGGTAGGTCTCCTCAATTCTCAGTGGCTTGTTTTTCCCTTGGACCAGACATTGCATCTATTACCTATCTAGGTATGAACTAATTCCCAGAAGATCTCTCTTATCTAAGATAGATGCAGGTTGCTACAGAGTGAATTTATCCAGACATTGTCTTAATATTCCTGCATGCTTTTACAGAACATGCAGCATTTGTGGCTGGGCATTTAGACAAAGTTTGGTTTGCCAACAGGTGGTTTTCACTCCCACAGCTTCACCTCTGTCTTTGATCTAAGTCCACTGGGTGTTTCTTTGCTGATCAAGATGAAGTTTTACACATTTGTAAAGGGATGCATAATGGTTCAGCATGCACACTTCACCCCAAATGCGCAGGAAACTTAGAGGAAAGCCAAGGATATGTCTGATGTTGGTAATGAAAGTCATTCCAGCATCAGCAGGACTCATGGCAAGGCAAAGACAATTTGCAGAGAGCCCCTCAGAGAACAGCTGGAATCACAGGGCCAAGTACAGCTTGTCTGTAACAGCCGTAAGGCGTAGGAAAGAAAAAGAGGAAATAATAACAATAAAAACAGAATCACAGATTATGGGAATATCTATGGACTCTCTGTCTGAAGTCCAGGCACACTTGCTCATTGATACTTGCACAAGGATTATGCCTCTTCTAAATCACCTTGTACCCATCCAGGAAGCTCAAATTGACATATCTCTGACCTGGTCTCTCTGCCTGCAACCTGAATATATACAACTCCTGGTCAGTGATATTCTACAAAAAATGACCAACACAAAATGTGATAAGCTGAGCAAGAAAGCTGCACTGGATGGAAATATATTGATATATGGAGATATTTTGGTATATTTATATATTTAAACATATTGAATCTACATACCTTGAGATCTGCCACTTTGCTGACCTTCTGCTGAACAAGTTCCCTATGTCCTGCAATCACTCTGTTAAAAATAGTCACATATATATCACACTACAGTTTTCACCTGGGATTCTGTAATGGTAACACATTCCTAACTTAGATGGTCTATTCTTGGGATGTGTATTCAGAATTCTGGAAATTTTAATAGCCCTATTCCAGAAGGCCTGGCAGCCAAGGAACTTCCAAGCACAATAATCAAGTTTGCAAGAAGAGGAGTTCCCAACACCCAGCTTGACCAAGCAATGCTCCTACATTGGTAACTGAAAACATTGTGTGGTTCCTAGTCAGCAAGGACCTACAGGTTGAGCAGGGTCTGCTGCTGTAGCAACAAGAGGGTCAATGGCTCTCGGTCTAACAGGCTCTCACTGCTTGCAGGCTTTAGGATGTTTGCTGTGGGAGTTGGCAATGCAGTGGAGGATGAGCTCAGGGAAATAGCTTCAGAACCTGTGGCTGAGCACTACTTCTACACGGTGGACTTCAGAACTATCAGCAAGATCGGGAAGAAGCTGCAAATGAAAATCTGCATTGGTGAGAGTGGGGTCCTGGGGGGAGGAGAAAATATAGTCACAGTGTTTAGACATTATATAAAGCTCTTCGTTCTCACTGTATTGAGTTTGCAGAGTACTTGAAAGGATCATGGGATACCCAACTTTTGGCAGTAGCCGAAATTGCAGACACCCCCAAATCTCATTCATCTCTCCCTCTCACTACTTCCTCTGCTTCTTTTTCTCTCCATTCTTCTCTACTTTCTTTTTTTCTTTCCCTTTCAGTAAATAATTCAAACTCGAACAGGTACTGAGCATGACTAAAGGTGTATGAGGAATGAAAAAAAATGTTCTGAGAAGAGAATCCAAGGGTGCATATATCTGACTTAACTTGAAGATCAAGCCAAAATAAGGTGTCTGAGTTGAAACTAGTATGCCACTGGCTGCTTCTACAGTCATACAGGCACCACAGAGGTGACAGACTGCAAATTAAAGCAGGCATCTGGTATATTCCACATGGCCCTTAGGTGTTTAGGTGTTTAAATCTGAGCAATATGAATTCTAAATTGCCTCAGCTTGGGATAGCCTCAAAAAGCAAAGGTCGAGAGGGGACTAAGTAGGATATAGACATGGTAAGAGGAGGTAAAGAATAATACAAAAGCTAAAGGATAATGTTAACCTGTGAGTAAACTGGGTCTCTAAAGTAGAAAATAAGTACTATGTAATTTGGGGAATTTATTTAGAAGGAAGAATAATGTCTCCAATGAGATACACTGGTCTTTTGCAAGGGATCTGCTTGCTCCAGCAGACCACTTTATATGAAGCCAAATACTTAGGCTTTATTTAACACATGCATACCTTGAAGCACTTCTGAGTGCTGCACTGCAGTAATCTGGCACCCTCTTGTTGAGTCTGGGTTTTTAGGAGTCCTTTGGATCCCTCCTCCTGCTAAGTAAACATGTTTGCTTCCAGTTATCAGCTAGACGTCCTTCCTGCAGCTGTGATTGGGCTGGTTTGTTTCCCAAGGGAACTCTGCCAAGCTCAGCTCTCCTTCTCATGGACATGCAGATCTGCTGTTGAAAGCTCCATGGTCCCATGAGATGCAAAGATCTCTACTGCTGTCATGCCAGATGCACAAATGCTTGAGTGCTCAGGTGATATTGAGATACTCAGCATTAACAGGACAAAATAATACTACCTAAACATCAATCTCCTTTTTCCCTTTCTTTGCCATTTCTAGTATTATCTTCTGCCAAGTCCAAGAGATACCTATATAAAATTAATGGGTCAGTAGTTGCTAGCTCATCTGTCTTTCCTCCTGAACATATCTTAGAAAAAGTACTTGGAAAGTTAGGGACTAAGCTTGTCTCATAAGAAAATCAAGTTTGGTTCTTGCTTTACTACAGATATCCTGAATCATTCCAGATAAGGGTCCTCTTGGCAATGTGATTTAAACCGTCCTTTTTTTTTCCTCCTTCCTTTTATCAGGTTGTTGAGTTGATTCATTGTCATTTTATAAATATCTCTTTTCTTTTCCCAGTCATCCCAGTTATCTTTTTTTCTACTTTTTTGAATAAATTATTTTTTCTTTAAGAACATATCTAAATCACTGTCATAGTTTACCAAACTGAGGAAAGCATATTGCTCTGCCTACTCAAGAAATGAAATATTGCAGCAAATACCAAACAAGCCTTGACACCCAGATGGCAAACAGTGCCTCCAAATTATTTTTTCACAGTCTGACATGTGCCTGCTTATGAGCAGCAAAGACTATTACCCACCATGACGACACTATTGAGAAGAGAACTGGAAAACAGATTGTTTTGAACACTGTATCTGACCAGTTTCACATTTTGGGACCATCAACAGTAGAGATCTGTAGGCTTTCAGAAAACTAGAAATACAGGAAACCATTCTGTTTTTGGACAGACCTTGACCTATACAGCAAAAAAAAAAAAAAAGAAAAAAAAAAGTGATGCTCTCTTGTCATCTGAGGTTAAAGGCAGAAGTAATCAGTCAGGTAGTTAGGAAGAATGATAGTTTCAACTTCTTCATGCTTGTTCTAAAGAAAATAAGAATTGCTTATTTCAGTTGCCACAGTGATTTTGATTTAATCCTTTTGTGTGAGGCTTTACTCATCTTGATATTCTGTTCCACAGAGGAGGATCCATGTGAATGTAAATCTATTGTGAAGTTCCAGACAAAAGTAGAAGACCTCGTAAAATCACTGCAACAGAAATATATCCTTTGGGGAGCTATCTTGGTCCAGAATAGAATGGGTTGAGCTGGGCTTTCTTGGGGGGAACCAAAGGGTAAGTCTACCTCTGAGGAAGCTCTACCAATGAG
Organism: Tinamus guttatus; assembly: GCF_000705375.1. The sequence goes on from NW_010577830.1 coordinate 114,014, forward strand.
GGAAACAGACTAGATAAGTGGTCAGGAAGCTGGAGATGAGACACTTGCATCACGAATAGGTGTCTAATGGGAAGGATCCCTGCTTTAGAGTGCACAGCTACCAATCTGGTACACAGAACAAGAAGCAGGTGAGAAACACTGGAGCCAAGGGAGAATATGAGCTGTATGTAGCAAAGCCTCAGTCATTTTTTAGGAGATGATTAACTGCTGCCAGTGTGACAAAAGTGTGCAAGTGTGTGAATGGTTCATTCGTGGGATAACGTTGCTATATCTGTAAACTCCAGAGTCCTGTGAGCCAGGCCAGAACATGAGGGCTGAGAGCAGGAGTAGCTATCGTTGGACTGCGAGCAGAGGAAACCACTGGTTCTTGTATGCGGTGGACTCAGTCAGTCATTACAGTGCAATGGGTGGAATTCTCACCCATAGCTAGACAGAGTCTTCATTCCTGGGAATAAGGAGAAAATGTCCTTTTAAAAGTTAATTCAGGCACAGATTGCTGTATTTTCTATACCAGTTACTCTGGATATTTTCTTCTCTTTAGTTCAAATTGAGTAAAATCGATGTCTTATATTATGCAAAAGGTCAGAGTAAATCAGTAGATCTCATCCAGTGGGTTGCAGCTCCTAGGCACGTCATGAAAAGCAATTAGCAAAAAGAGCAGAAAATTGTGATATGGTATAACTCTAAGAAAAGGTCTCTGCTCCACTCTTCACACAACCCATACTGCTCAAGGTCAAGAATTCTCTGTCAACCACTTAAAAGATGCTCCAATCATTCCTACATTTTTTTTACTTTTCCCCTTATAGTAAATTTAGAGGTGTATGAGAGAGTGTGTGTATATGTGAACATTTTTTACCTTAAATAAAAGTCCATCAACTTGAGCAATTCTGAAAATGCCAGAGTAGATGATGATGACAGCATTCCTCCTCTACCTGCTCCCAGCAGGGCACCTCCAGTCATTATCAGTGCTGTAAGTTAGGGAAGGACTTGAACAATGAATCACTAATGTGCACTATCATTTTTTCCCCTTAACTCTTACTCACTGGAAGCTGTGGCAAAAAGGATCGAAGCTCTGGAAAACAAGATCATCTAAGATCCTCGAAGTCTTTTATTTCCCTCCTTTCTTATGTAATGTAACAAAACCAGAAGTCCTTCATCTATACCAAGGGCAGCTCAGCCACAGCCTTACGTCCAGCTTGTATTTTTTAAAGATTCTAGTCTACCTGCATTTGTTTAAAAGAGAAGAAGTATAACAGTAGGACACAGATTGTATAATGGGCAGAACACTGCGTGTAACTGAGAGCCAGACCATGCTAATGTTCATTGCATCATATAGAGTGCATACATAAAAACCTGGAAAAGATTTGGTTTTGATTTAAAGCTTAATATATAGGTGTGTGTGTGTGTTAATACATACTTGATTATGAGTTCTGTGAATCCTTGCTGTGTTATTCTGCATCTTTTGTTTCTATGCATAAGATAATTTAATTTAAAAGTCAAAGTGACTTAAAAACAACTCAGATTTCAAGTGCAAAAAATCAAAGCAGCTGATCAGCTTATTGTTGTAAGCATGAAGCATTTGTCAGTAAGTAGATGAAATATAATGATCTCTGACTGTGCATTGCAAATATGATAGGATAAGATGCTGCTGCTAGTTGGGTTTATCCATAGCTACTGTACAATACAGGAAGAAAACAAGCTTATTTTCTCCTATCTAGCAAATGCCTTCTCAATGTTTCAGTGAACCAGCATCTGTCTGAGATGGACCTGTCTTGGTTAAGTCCTGATAACGTGCAATGAGCCTGTGGTTGTGGCTCTGCATAACACAAGGTAGTACTGCTAATACCAACCCCAGGAGATGCGCCACTCCTCAGCTCTCTGGTCTCCAATCCACAGCTCGAAGTGGAAAACTTCATCAGCACCTGAAACATGGAGAACTGCTGATGAAGCTGCTGCCAATGAAAGTGGTGCCTTCATCGCTGTAGCGACCAGAAGCGAACTAACTTCTTCCATAGTCCACACCTCAAAACTTCTTCAAAGCCGATAAGTTAACCTCAGCATGAAACACTTTGATTCTGTATTTCTTTTCCTCCCTTCCTGGATCCCCATCACTGTCAAGACAAAAAGAAAGTGGTGGGGACTGGAAGCTTCTGGCACTGCCTGTCTCCTATAGCTGTAGTCTGGCTAGGAGTGGAGTGGAGTGGTCAGGGAGGCCATGTTTGTGCGCAGCATGGCGGAGCACTGTTGAACGTGAGCACAAAGGGGTTGGTTTGGAAAGTTTTTCTTGTTTTTTTTTTTTTTGTATTAAAATATTTATACTTGAGACTATGTGAAAAGCTTTTCAGAATAACTTGGCCTGTTCAGAAATGTCACCGTAGCAGATGTTTTGAAGTAAAAAATAAAACTTTGCTGAAAACCTTAGAAGATTCTTTGTGTATGCTTTGATGTAGTACCCTTGCAAACGGCACCCCTTGCTACTCTTGGTAGCAAGTAGGAAAGTCTCAAAATTCATATTACAGCCTTTTAGTTCATTGCAAAGAAGAAGCATATCCATCTAAGACACTTGCCTCAAAAGCTGACAACAAAAATCCTTTATTACACTCTTGAATTTACAGGAGCAAGTCTACACATTTCCAAGCATTATCTCAAGGACTAGAATTAGATACTGAAGAGTTGGGAAAAACAAGTCCTCTCAGTCAAGTCCTGTGTACCCCAAGTCCCAGAGTAACCCCTATGCAGTCCTACGGATAAGATTTACATCTTCTTTATCATATAAAGTTCATATCTCCAAGCTTGAGCTATTTACATTACATTTTTTTGTAAAGCCAATGAACAGAAATAGACACCATAGAGCACAACTGTCAGGATGATGTTCATATTTTGAAGGACTAAACCCAATCCCAGCCATGTCAAGGGAAGGTGATCAGCATAAGGCCATGTGTATTGCCTAGTGACTCCAAAAGTCTAGGACATGAAAGGTTGAACTACCAACCATTGTTCCTTCAAATATCTGCAAGCCACCTTGGGAAGAAACTAAGAGACATCGTGGTTTAGGTCACCAAGTTCCCTGTTCCAGAGTAACGCTCCTGGCGACTCCAGAGAGCTGCTCCTACTGCAGACATAGGAGTTCCTGTGTTTATGGAGTGCACACCACTATATCTTTCACTAGCTATCTTTTCAGAAGTTTATCTGTCCATATATCCATCTAAATAACCAAGCAGCAATCCTCAGGTCTGCCATGATCTTTAGACATAAAAAAAACTCTAGTGAGATGGTGCCATCAGACCTAGCTCTCACAGTAAAGAAGACATCATAGGAATAAGCCATAAATTACTGCAAATATAAGCTGAAAAGGGTGCTTTTCCACTCTATGAAGAGTTCCTACATAGACAGGAGAGCCAGGATATATTATCAGGCACAGAATTGCTTCTGTAAATAATATTTTGTTTTGTGTTACAGATAAAGCAGAACTAAACTAATTAACAATTATTTTTCCTCCCTTCTCACATCTTCTGGCTTAAAAGAACGAAAGAGCTCTTGTATCTCCAAAGTCAATTAGTCACTGAGATAGAACACAGGCTTTTGACATTGGAATTAGACTTCATTAATGGATCACCACTGGCAGCAAGATGGAAACCTCCTAGATGAGTCTCTGCTTGCATTTTCTTTCAGTTAATTACAGGCTTATCTTGGAAATGAAAGATGTTGCATGCAATGAAAAAACTCACTTGCATGTCCCAAATTGTGGAGTGATGAGCTTGCACTGAAATGAGCTTACTCTGGAGTTCATAAAATGGTACTTCTGGAACCAAATAACTTATTTTTCCTCTCTCTGCTGTTGAACATTCGAAATATGACCAGTCCTTCTCACCACATTGTCACCAAATCCCAAGTTCTTTTGGCAAAAGAATTTATGAAATGTTTTCTTTTCTATTTGGAAAATAACCTGAGCAACTTTTCCCTTTCCACCACAGAAGATCAAAGACACCACCTCTATCAAAGGCAGGAGGAAAACAGCAAAGCTCTTTTGCCAATAAGATCCTCCTGAGGAAGGATTTTTTTTTCATGGAGGTCATTGATATTATAATACAAGGCCATTAGTAATCAAAGAAAAAGTGATTTCAATTAAACAAAGAGCTTCTAGTTTGGTAACATCTTTCAAAAGGAATTTGTAACACTAATACAGTATAATTGCTGCTAATAAATGGGTAGGTAGCAGAACAGTTAGTATTATGGGTGTTTTTTTTTTTTTTTTTCTCCAAGCAATAGCAGATACTGAAAGCTGTCTCAGGCTAGGCTAAATTTACTGTTCCTTGTGAAAAGCAGTGTACTTACCCTCTCCTAGTCCTCAGAGGTAATTCAGTTTAAGGTGCTAGTAAATCTATGTTGTGCAAATTAGTATTTATCATTTTATGTTCAACTTGGGAAGAGGCTTCAACCAGCCCATGTATGTTACCCTGTGTAATTCCTTTAACGATGAACTTGCAAAGGATGAGAGCCCTGGTGATAAATTTTAAACTTTATCCTTTTTAAACTGTCTCCTTCAGAGACTCATTTGGATTCATTCATTTTTTAACCAGCAATCATGCCAGGAACTCTTGTGAGTTTCACAGTTGCTGTGGCATTTTATGGTTCCGTGGCCTGCATCCCACTATTATGCATTTATCTACTGCATTATTTAATCTATGTTCTGCATAAATTAGACTAGGGATAACAAGAAATTCTGAACCATTAACTGTCCCCAGGTAGTGCTGTGTTCTTTGGTGGAGATCAAATTAATATCCCCCTTCTATGGAAGGAGAAAATGAATCCCAAAGGTACTGAACTAGCAGCAACATAAAGCCCTTGAGGAATTGTACAAGGTGCTGTACAGATGGATAGGGAGGGGAGGCCCTTGCTTTCCCAGATTACCCTCAAGGCAGAGGAAGGTCAAGACATATAGGTAATCTTATACCTGCGCCACAAAGTGCATTACTTCATACTTGAGGCATATTCACACGTTCTTGACTCTGGGTGACCAGGACCTGCCTCTGGGTCACAGAGGGCAGCTTTCAGCACAGCCTGCAATGGAAAGATCACACCAAAATTTCTAAAGTCACAACAAACTGACTCCCAACCTCTGCTCACACCCTGTGCTGATCTCTGTCTTGGACTGATGTGATCTTCCTCAGCTGAAAATGCCGAAGTTTAGGAGAAAGAAAGGTAGAAAGTCTGACCTATGCTTGGAGTTGAACTTCACAGATGAGGCCAAAACAGGTTCATACCGTGTGCAGCTCTTCTTTTTCACCACCATAGAAGGGGTCATAGCAAGTAGCAATGAACTCATCGTGAATTCATGTGTATGGGTGCCTTTGCGTACAGTGAGGAGCACAAATGACATTTCCAGGGCAGCAGCAGGGGTTGTGCTTAGTTGTGTCAGGACTCCCTGGAGTCTCAAGGACTCTGTTGCTAGACCATTTAGACAAGCATATAATTAATAAATTAGCTCCAGAGGGGAAAGCACTTAACGACCTTTCAGACTGTCAGACTTCAACATAACCTCCCGACATATCGTTTTTTTAACAGTATACCCACAAATTAGTCACAGTTTCACACTGGCTAATAGGGAGAAAGTAATTATTGGCATTACTGCTAGAGCTCATAGCAAAGGCTACTTGGGGAAATAAAGACTAATTTGAAATATATGTAGATGGGAGGTCTTGATATCAGCAGGTATAAGGGGAAAAGAAACTTCAGAGCCAACATAAGTGTGGGAAGAGAAATATATTAGAAGTGAAAATGTATTTGGAATTGAGGCCCAATCTCTTTAGCACAGAGAACAGAGAGGAAACCTTCTGAAACCCAGGGGTCATTTCCTTCCAATAATATCTGAATGAAGTTAGCAACAGAAAGGATTTGTTTGTTTGTTTTTCAGGGAGAGAGGGGAGTTCCATAATCAGAATTGGTCCAGTCTGAGATGAGGTTGGCATTAAGACAATAAACCTGCATCTGCTTAAGACAGACCTTCATGTTCCTAGCTGAGGAATGTGAAGATGGGGACATCTTCAACTGTTTGAACATCTGGCATGCACATTCCGGACCCCCAAACCTGCACAGGAATGGAATACAGGAGCTGGTGGATGTCTGTTGGATATTTGATTGTGGCAGGATCCACCCTCAGCCCCTTCCAGGATGTCCAAAGGGGAGTGGGACACTTGGCACACTGGCCATTAGAAGTGACCAGACCCAGAGGACAGGATACCTGGAATCCTCTTCCAGATGGCAGTAAGTACTAAGTACTGGGGGTTTTGAGGGCAGATCTGCATTATACTGCTACACTGTATAGTATCTTACAAGGCTACATTTCTTACACTTCTCCATAAACTCATGCTTATGCTTACTCTGGAAAGCTTCAGAAAGCGTGAATAACAGAAAATCAGAAGATAGCCAGTTGCATATATAAAACAGAGAATGATAGATATGAGAGGGAACAGAGCTGTTTTGAAAGACACACAGCTTCCTGGCCCAGATGAGACTGTCTGCCTTAAGAGTATAAATAAAACACACCAAAAAGCTGTGCTTGCTGTTTCAAGTAAGTTCTCCTGAGCAGAGGGCACTTGGGACACCAGCTAGGGCAGAGGGAGCCAGAGATGCCCCCTCTGCTGAGCAGCTGGCAGGATCAAGGGCCCCACGCTGTGTGTGCGCAGACAGACACTTGGCTGCACGTCTGCCCTGCAGGAGACCAGGCTCCAGGTGCCCACGCACAGCCCTGGCCATGCAGTGAATGAAGAAACAGCTCTGGAGAGGAAACGATGCAGAGCAGCAGCAGGACAGGCTTTTCTGGGGGTGGATGGGATCTGGCAATGGATCTGGAGGTGGGGAGTAGTCTGCACCCAGCATCCTGTGAACCTGGAGCATCAGGACCATCTCCTCTGGTCCCCTGTGCTCCACACTGGCATGCTGACCTGAGCCTGGCATAACATGGACTCTGCATATCCAGATGTGCATGGACTCTGGGGTGCAGAGACATCTCCTCTTGCCACGTACACCCCTGGGTGCCAGAAGGAGCTCAGAGAGCATGTCCCCTTCCTCAGACAGCTCCAGAGAGGTGTGTCATGGATGGAACACTGTAAGGAACCCACTGTGGTGACTTGGCTTTGGTCTTGCACCATGGGAGGATACAAGGGCACCTGAGACAAGATGCCACAGTCTCTTGGGGGGAAGTGGGATTAGATCTCAAGGGTTGGGCTGAACTGAGGCATCCGGGAGAGGATGTCCTACCATAGCACCGGGTGAATGTGAGGGGGAGTAGCAGTATTAGCAGTGTGAAAGTTGCTTCCAAAGCAGGCAGCAGGTTTCAGGCTAAGCTTTCAATGCCCACTAGGGAGTGCAGAGGATGTTCAACCCTTGCAATATGTCACCATGGTCACTAGATGTCCCCATCTGAATACAAATGACAACCCCGCCAAAAGCGCCAAAACCAGACCTCTATCCCCTACAAACACAGCTCCTAGTTGTTCTCCTTGACACTGACAGTAATTAAAGATAACACCACTTAGCCTTCTGTCATTTACACTGAATCAGTAGTGTTTGATTGCTTTAGCCTTTGCAGCAAGAAGTTAAATAAATAAATAAGAATCTATACAGAGTGTACAGTAACGAACAGAGAATCCATGGCAGACATGGACAACACAAAGCTAGAGGCAAGTTGTGCTGAAGTGGTGGTTATTACTTGACTTATGTGTCTCATTCTCGTCCTGCATCCTTTAGGCACTGCCAGGTCAGGGGGACTCTTCCCTGGCCCAGAGTCGCAGAGGAAAGCGCTGCTGACAGCTCACTGCAAGGAGAAGGGGCTCACTGCCTCTGGAAACCATGCTGCATTGAGGCGTAACCGGCAAGAATGATGGCTTCCACCTCGCTTCATGCTGCAAGCATTAATTAACCCTGATATCGTTCAGGGTGGTCTGACTGCCTTTTCAGGTGCCTCCAGGATGGTGATGGTGAAGGAAAGCAAGCACAGAGGTTATGTGAATTCCCCATGGCCAGGGAAGGAGTCACATCAGAACCAAGAAACTAGGAAGGCTAGCGGGAGAGTGAGCCTGTATGAGGTGAGAGGGAGCCAAAATGATCAGCATGAACTGACCGCAGGTGAAGGATGAACACAAGTTTTTCAGCACTGCAAGTTCAGCAGTTGGAATCAGGGTGGTGGCCAGAGACCAAAAGAGGCACTTCAAGCGATTCAGAGCTCAACTACACAAGGCTTTAAGCAACCTGCTCTCTATTGATTCTGCTCTGAGCGAAGTGTTTAACCCAAATCATCCAGAGGTCCCCTCCCATCTGCATGATTCTGTCCCCACATCTCCCCTCCAGACCCCTTCTGGGCCTCTATCCTATGAAGCCAGAGTTTGCTGTTGATGTCTAGATCACAGTGTTACTCTTCTGGCTGTCATCACTCTGTAACACTGCACAGAAGCTCTTGTGACACCACTGATGGCATTGCAGTATCCTCTGCAATCCCAGTATCTGACCTAACCCTGGGTCACCAGCAAGGAATGGCTGGGAGTCATCCAGGCTCAAACCACAGACTCTCTCCTCTCGCAGGCTCTCCAGGAGGGCTTGGAGAGCTGCAGCATCTTGGTTCAAGTCCCTTCATGCTGTGCTTGATTAAGGTCTCACTGAAGGAAGATGGATGTCTTGTAGGACAAACCTCTGTCTCCAGACAAGCCACATCCAGAGCCGGTTTCATGCTGCTATGCGGAAGTCAAACACTGTGTGTGCTGGCTCCCACAGAAGGACCTTGATGCAGGGAGCTGGGCTGTGCCTCTGGCAGAAGCGGGTTGTGGACAGAGTCCTTAGTGCAGCTGTACACTACTCTCTGCTGTCTGTGCTTCTCCGTCTTGTTTTACCCGGCTGCTTACCTCAGATTTAGTATTTCCAGGTCATTTAAGCTGCTTTATTTCCTTAAGAGAGGGTAAGTGGAGACTGTAACCTGACTTGATAAATCCTTAGGCTTTGACCTCAGCATTTATTTGCTTAGGCTGATGTTTCCCATTTCTCCAGGCTGTGCAGACAACCAGCAGCACCATCTCCATTGCCGACAGGGACCTAAAGGTGCAGGGTGACTCCTGGGCAGACCACCCTGCTTTGCTCTGTGGAACACCCTGCTCTGGGACACCCATCTTTTGGCTCAGGGTGGGATCAGTCGTTCCCCCTTCAGTGGCCTCAAGTGACAGTGCACAACATCCCAGAGGGATATTTTTCTGCTTTGTCTCACAAAACAATTGCAGAATGGAATGTGCTATGTGAAAGCATGGCAGGAGACTGCTGATCCCATGATATGTCTGGGAACTGCAAGACATCATTTCTCACATCACAGGAAAATGGCCTAAGGCCCATCAGAAGATATATATATAAAAAAAAAAAAGATGCTCTAATAGCAGCCCATTATCTCATGACAATGGTTCTGTTAACACATGCGAACCCTGCCGATGTGCTTAGACATATGAGAAATAGAATGAAAGGTGCTGTCGCTAAGGAGAGAATTTATGTCCAGGTGGGGGAATGGGAAGCAGAATTGGAGACAGCGGTCCTGCAGGCTTCAGGAAATAGATTGAAAAAACGCATCTGGAGCACAGGAACAGCACAAAACATGTTGCAGTTTGGCTCATTTGGGATTCCAGTCATACAGGCAGCAACGCTGTGGAGGATTTAGCTTGCCAATCAGCACGTTATTTATTTCCACTGAACAGGATATCTTTATTCTGTGGTCGTCGCTGCCTCTGACATCTCTGGAGATTGCAAAATCAAGTAGCTTGGCTCATGTTTTCGTTTTGTTTTGTTTCATTCAAAGCAGACCAGAAGCAGGAAAAAAATCCATAGTTGGGAGAGCGCTCCTTGGCATTATGAGATGGCTGCAGGTTTGTTCACTTCCCGGTCTTTGGCCCAGACACAGGGATTGCAGTGAAGTGGCCCTTGCCAGGGAACATCTTTTGGGTCCTAGGAGAGATGGCCACCTAAGTCCCTAGGGCTGAGGTGGCGAGGAGTGAAGTGATTTAGATGAGGACAGAACAGAAGAGAAAACCCAGCTTTCCCGTCTTGCATACTCTTGCCACTTGCTGTGTTGTCCCAGATGTGCCTGGATCCTGACTGGCAGCCTCTGTGAAATGAGCTCTGCCTTGAATTCACTCAGGGAGCTGCTCTCAGGTGGCTGCTCTGGCGTTAGGCCCCAGCCTAAGGTGCAAGGTACGAAGCTGAGAGCTCCTGGAGATGCTATTTCCAGCCCAATTCCTCAGCAGAGCACATGGTGCCCACAGCAGCACGATGGAGCCTGCAGCCCTGGGTTTCTAGACGCTCTCAAGTGCAGCAGTGTCCTCACTCCTCTGAGGACTTTCTGGGCGGCTCAGATCTGTGGGGTCTTCTCCAGCTCTGTCCAAGCTTCTGGAGCTCCCAAAAGTCAGAGACTTTCTCTGAAACCGGAAATACTGACAGACTCCACAAGGACTGTCTCAGTATTCAGGGCAACCAGAGGCTTTGTTTTACTTTGGACAAATCAAACAGAAACAATTGTTTGAGGTTTTTTTGAAAAAAAGCTGTTCCAGAACTCCCAGGGAGGGGGAAAGCATCCAAATTCTTATTTGCAAGCTGAACAAAGAAACCTTTTCCTGCAGTGCCAATTGCTGCCTCAAAAAAAAGATTCTGATTTCGTCACTAGCTCTCCCTGGATCTAATAAAGAACAAGGGGCATTTAAATGAGAGCCAGCGCTCAGAAAGTTCAATACATGAAAATGGATGCACAGAAATAAAACATACTGAACCTGTCTCTTCAACTAAGTGTGGTTTTTTTTTTTTTTTTTTTTTTTTGTTTTTGTATAAGATCCTCTTAGAAAATGAAGCTTTGCAATTATTTTCCTTCAAAATATCTAAACACTATTGGAAAAAAGTTCAACCTTCCAGAAAAATAAAATAAACCTGCATTCAAATTAAAGTAGCATTTTGCATTGTTTGGAAATTTGAAATGGGAAACAGATTTTTTACAGAAGGAAATACAGAAAAAAAAAAAAAAAAAGACCATGGAGAGGAAAACCACATTCCAAAACATTAACATGGAAAATATTTTTGCTTCCAAAATCAAGAATTACAGTTTAGCTTGAAAAGAACCAAACAGTATCATTTCAAGCAATGCATTGAAACACTGCCAACTCTTTTCATTTGTTTCTTTTCAATGTTTCATATTCTTCCCAATTAAAAAAACGAACTGTAATGTAGGAAAATGAAACCCCTCCCTTGCAGCACTTCTAAGCAAAGGTTCACCCCAGGCATTTTTTGTGTGGAAGATTTTGGTTTCCTGCCCAGCTCTGCGATGGTCTGAGTTTCCCCACTCAGTCACTGGAGCTGCTTTTTACACCTTTTGGCAACTCAGCCTGTTTGCAAATCGGTAGGAGTAAATGTTTCATACAGCTTCTAAAAGACAGCTGTTTACAAAGATTAGCACCATTAATTTCTACTAAATTAAGGTCTCATGCTGCAGGACCTCTGAAAGGCTGATTATCTTCAATTCTCCAAGTTCTTTCACAGTTTCAGTTTATCACATCGCTGCTTCAGACAGCACCATCTTCTGTGGCACCAGCTTTCTTTCTGTGCTTCTCTGAAGCAGGTCCAAAGACGCTTTGCACAATGCACCACTTCGGCAGCCCTTTTTCACATCTGGGAGAACCGAGGCATAAGCAGTGACAGCGCTCAACACCATCATCCACGGGTAGAGCTGATAATAACACCCAAGGCCCCAGTTGTGCATTAGAGGTCCTCTCTGCCAGGTTGAACACATGTATTTTTCGTAGGAAGACCCAGTGAAATTCAGGAATTGTTGAACATCACCTATGGACCACAGTGATGTACAGATGCTCCTAGAGAGGGTAGTACCCAGGCTTCAGTGGAACTAATGGGACCCTCAAGCCTCCTTCACCTTCTCTGCAGGGAGATCAGAAACCTTATCCTCCCATTTCACTGATTTGTTTCATCCTTATGGAAAAGCAAGAAAAAAAAGCCAATCTCTTCTTAGCATGCAGTAGGAGGGGAACGAATCCTGTTGATAGTAATAAGTGCTGATGAAGTAGGAGTGTGGGAAGCACATCTGCAGAGGATACTTTCTGATAAATTAACATGTGCGGGGTCTTGCAGGCCCATTTCCTCCCATCAGAATTGTGCTAGTGAAAGCACTCCCACAAGAGACAGCTTCACATCTGTACCCAACACCACAGCTAACAAGAAATGTGAATCTTGGCTTTCGAATGTCAGCAATGAGAGAAGAGCGAGGAAGTAAAAATTGTTTATTTTATTAATCAAATTCCTCCCTCTCATCCTCACTGGTTGCCTCCATCCATTCTGGAGAGCATCATCTGAGCATGAGGGCAGCCTGCCTCGCTTTGTGAAGGCTTGAGGTAGAGTAGCCTCGGGTGCTACATACTCAGCTTGACTGTGCTACCACTGCCAGGGCTCTGGCAGCTAATGGAGGACTTTGTTTTGCTGCCTGGAGGGGTGATCCATCACATATGGTTCAGACTTGATTGCAAACAGAAGACGCCGGGCTCACGAGAGTGATACCAATCAGGATCTAGCAAAGAAAAGGTGCATTCATACAGATCTGTTTAATCATTAGTGATTCCTAACCCATCGCTTTTCAACACCAAAATGTTGCTTGCTGTGCTCTAGAGGAAAATGCAGCCTAGGGCAGAAGTAGATTGGCTAAGAGGGAAACTGGCAGGAAACATAAGGGAAGAACAAATCATCTAGGCATGGACAAGGTCAGAAATCAAAGACCTCCTAATGTTCCCTGAGAGAGGAGGAAAAACAGCTTTGGTTGGCTGCAAGAGAAATGGATAAACTGGGGATAAAAGCTACGCTGAGGGTTTCTTTCTATGGGGAAATTATGAGAGCTCGATCTCGACTGAGTTTCCAGTGATCCTCCTCTTGGTGCCTGGTGACTGAAATCAGGGACTAGTCATTCCCGGGAATGCAATCAACATAGCCATCATAGCTACCTGCTCGGGGCGGGTATGAGCCAGTTGCATATACTCTAATCCCTGTCACAGCCAATATAACACAGAGGGAGTTGTGCTGGGATTTCAGCAACAGCAATTTCAGCACCAGCTTTTACACATTGTGGGCCCACTGAGGTCTCAGCATAAGCTAAGGGCAGGAGGGGGGGAAGGCTCCCGTGCTGCTCTCAGCACAACGACTTTGCTGACAAGCACAAACCAGGATCTTGTCAGCACCGAGGTGCAGGTGAGGCTGCTCCAGGCGGCAGCTCGGCCTCTCAGCGCAGCGATTTCTCGCCCACGGACCACCATCAGAGCAGCCATCTGAGTACGCAGGCAGTGCTGCCTCCCCAGCGATTGGGATAAATGACATCTGGGATGCGGTGCAGTGTCCACTTTCAACACCCAGGTGACTCTGGGCCGTCTGCTTATTTCACGGGTGTCAGAGCAGGCCAGCACCAGCTGCTGCTTTCTCCCAGGCTGGCATGCTTCAGGATTCCTTCTTCTTTCTTTTCCCTTTTTTCTTTTTTTTTCTCTCTTTCAGATTTCTTTGACAACCCAGTGGGCTCAGCTGCACAGCACTGGCTTCTCCTTGGCCTACTGGGGATGTCACTTATACACTTACAAACTAAACAGCTGGGAGATAATCCAAGTATCGTAATCGGCACAGTTCTACCGCAAAGTGGTCATGCAGTAGACATCTGCCATGCTAGCACGAAATAAACACCAGGAGCAGAATAACCATGGTTAAGGGATGGGAGAACCAGCAAGAGTTCACTGGGCAACTAATGCAGAATTTTGTTAATCTTTCTGATGCACTTTCCTGTGTGGACCCACCAGGTCCTGGGGAGCTAGTTTGTTCATGAACATCAAAGAGCACTTGGGGACAGGCCTATGGAAATCACAATTGCAGGCTACATATGCTGGAAAGTTGATGTAGGCATCATCTGGGCCTGTTTAGCCTGGAGATTGGGAGGGGATCTGACCAATACATATAAATACTTAAGGGGAGAATGTAAAAAGGATAGGGCAAAGCTCTTCTCAGTGGTGGCCAGTGACAGGACAAGGTAATGGGTACAAGTTGAAACACAAGCAATTCTATCTCCATACGAGAAAGAACTTGATTACTGTGAGGATGACAGAGCCCTGGCACAGGCTGCCCAGAGAGGCTGTGGAGGCTCCTTCTCTGGAGATCTTTCAACCCGCCTGGATGCCACCCTGTGCCCTGTGCTCTGGGTGTCCCTGCTGGAGCAGGGGGGTTGCACTAGATGATCCCTAGAGGTCCCTGCCAACCTCAACCCTTCTGGGATTCTGTGAAGGACTGCACCTGGTTCCAGTCAGGACACTGAGTCAGAGGAAAGACTGCAAAAGTGTCATCAGGTCTCAAACTGTAGCTGAGCCCTATGCCATACCGTGAAAGTAAAGAGTGCAGAACCTAGCTTGTTCTTAAAGGATGGACATGCTGAAAGGATCCAGATGTGCATTGGCTGTGATTCAAATAGCTTGCAAGAACTGCAAGCTATTTCTTGTCCTCTTTGCACAAATGGCAGAGAGGAAAAAGGGTCAGGAAAAAGGGGGTTTGTTCCCCTTCTACAGGTAACAACTTCGAATGCAGAGAGAGAAGTCGCTCAACCTAGTATAAGGCTATTCAGCACTACATCCCCTCCCCCTTATAGCAAGATCTTTTGACTGAGGCACCTTCTGATACTCATGTTCTATTATTCTGACATGAGCCATTTCCTGCTTGATTTGAGGATGAAAGGATTTGTGTAATATTCTATGGCCCTGTTGCTGGCAAAAACTCACAGCTTCCTCTAGGATCAATAGAAGTGATGAAACTGCACCTGGCAGAAGGAAAAATGCATACTCTAGATAAGAGTGACCCCATGTAAGAGATAATACATTGGAAGCTCTTAATCAGTCCCATTAAGGAAAAGTGGTGTCTACACTGCTGTAATCAAAATCCTACTGCAACTCTGCCAGTCTGGCTTAGACAAACATGTTTCACCTTTGCAGCCTTTGAAAGATGCAGAGATTGCCTTGTGCTGAGGTGATACTGAATTGATTCAGAACAAATTTTAGGATGTTTCAGGCATTAAAGTTCTTCAGGAAGGTCACTGGTTATACGGCACAAGCAGTTCCTTTTCAATCTCCCCTTTAGTTTCCATTTGCAGTTCTTCAGAGAAACATAGAGCGCTCTGATTGCTAGTTTTAAAAGAAAATAAAGCAAACTCATGCGGTGAGATGTGAGAGTAAGACAGTGGGCTTTACTTCTTGAAAGCCTCCAAGTATTGGTGGAAGTCCTTGAATTTGATTTCAGAAACTCCTCTATCTGTGTCTTTCCTTTGGACCTTACATCCAAAAACACATTCTTAACTGTGATGAGATTAAAGAAATTACAAAATAAGAGGAACATTTCCCCAACCTTAACTCCTTGGTTTAGAGGCTGTAGGATGCTCTTTTGCCTCTGTGTGTGTGATATGCCACTCATGGACCTTGTGATATCCATTGGGCAAGATAGTGAGCTTTTTAGAGAGAAAGTTAGAGACTGTGGGTATGAGCACAGACTCTTCATGTGGTATTACAGAAAAGGTCATGCCTCTGGCTATTTTCGTGGGCGACTGAAGAGAGAAATGTGGCAGGGAAGGACACAAGGTAGTTGTCTGTGGAAAACAGGGGACAGATAGGGCTGCAGATGAGGGCTATTGGAAGCCTCCTGGAGAACAATAAGGTGACGCATCTGAATGATGGAGGAGTGTTAATGAGACGATGTGCAAGAGGGGGAAATGGCAGTGGTGTTTTGACCATGATGGTCTAAGGATTCCATGGAGACAAGGTCTGCAGGGAGGCGTAATAGCTTCTATTAGAACAATTGGTATCATTGAGGAGGAAAAAATGACTAGCTTTTGAGCACCCAACCATTGCAGAGCTATGAAAAGGAAATTGGGGTGAAGCATTACATGAAGTAAATGGTGAGAGAATCTGATGTACGTGTTCACATGGACAGGCTGCTGGATCTTCTGTTGTCTGATGCTGTTTTAGGCCATTTCCACTCAGGCAAGAGGGCTGATAAAATGCTTCTGAATCAGAGTGGAATTATTCCCATTTCCCTCGTTCTTATGTTTACTTATGGAAATGATGGGAGAAAGTTCATGACAGGCAGAGCTCATTCTTTGTTATTTACACATGGTGTACACTTCTTCTTTGTCCAGGAAAATTCCTACACATTATTATGCACATATAGGAGTCATATAGGATACCTATAGACACTCAAAATCAACCCCACAGTCCTAAGGTTGAAAGCCAGCATTCTTTATTTATGCAGGGATAGAAAATTCCCTTTTTGAGGAAAATTACCCAAAGACAGAGCGCATGCTGGAGGCAATTTTCATTACCAGGGCCAGCTACCAGAGGAGATCTAGAAATACTCTCTAAATCGGGGCCACCTAATTCAGGGCACTATGTCAAGCAATGAACAAAATTAATCTGTGGACATTAGAGGGACCCATTTGATGGCAGGTTTAGTTCCCAGAGCCCCCCCACATGGTGCTTTCAGAGCAGAGAGGATCCCAGGATTGTTTGAGTTCCCCTGTGTCCTCCCTGATCTTCTGCTTTCCATCTTTCCTAGCTTGCTTACAAACTCAGTTGCTCCTTTTATTTCTGAAAAGGGCTAAGGACACTTAGCAGGGCACCCTGGAAGTGTTGCTTGTTTGCAGGTTATTTAGCATTTCAATACCAGAACACTAAAAACAGCACCCGTATTCTTTTGCCACCAGCTGTATTTACTGTGGAAGAATTGCTTGAAAGGGGCGACTTAGAGAAAGATGAGGACGTAACAGAAGTTTTGGCATTACAGAGGCCTGCTTGGGGTGCTACACAGTTGCCACTTCCAGGATGGCTGGGGCACACCGACTCTGCTCCTCCACGGTTCCCTGGGCAGCACAATCTGCCCTCCTCACATCTGCAAGGGGGAGTAATGGAGGATGGAGTGGAGTGAAGACACCGCGGCCAAACTCTGTTGCACTCCCTGTGCTGGGCCACTGATAAGCCGCACAGTGGCTGTCTAATGGGAGATATACGATAACAAGTCCGGTGCTGAGCCAGCAAAGGTGGCAAATCACTCCTTTCAGGTGAACTTGGCTTGAACTTTGCTTATTATAATGTGAAATCCACACCTCCATCCCAAAAGTTACCCGCCTCCGAGGTACGACCACCCCTCACTGAGCATGCGCTCTAGATTTTCGATTGACTGTACCTTTAAATGAAAGCGAGAAACTTTTTCACCAATCAATAACAATATTAAGGATGACTCTAGTCACTCAAGCTCCACCTGAATGTAAAGAAAAGCATAAAAGTTGAACTCGGGAGGAGTTAGGAGGAGGGAAGAAACCACTGCAACTCCTGGGTCAGTCAACGGGCTGATCCCCCTTTTCTCCCCTCAGGTTGGGACGCCACCTGAAGAGACTAAGAAGCCGGGGGGAAGAAAACATCCTAACTCTTGGGTCAGTCAACAGGCTGATCCCCCTTTCATCCCCTCGGACTAGAACACCGCCTGAGGAGACTACGACGTGAGAGGGAAGATTCCATGGTAAATTTTGAATCAGTCAATGCGCTCATCCCTCTTTCTTCCCCTCGGGTTGGGATGCTGCCTGAGGAGACTCGAGACTGAGAGCCCTCTCCCATCTTCTGGGGTGAGCGATGATTGCACATTTCTACATCAGAGCTAGCTAAAATCCCCACGCTGTAGTAGCGAATTTCCTGTACTGACATCCGGAACCTGCTTTGTAAATGTTGCATTTGAATAAATCATGCTGTTTGTGAACTCCACTATTTGTTTGGGCAGGGCGATTGGACCTACAGTTGACGGTCTGTTCGTGAATCCAATACTGAGCTTATAGTTGATCACACTATTTGGGAAGTCGATTCGCTCCTAGAGAGGCGATCGGACCTATGGTCCACGGACTGTTTGTGAATCTGATATTGATTTCATATCGCCTTCCCCCACCACCACCGCTACAGCTTTCAAACTGCAACATTTCACAGTTACGCAGTTTAGATATGTTTTGAGGACTTTATTTTCTTCGTTCCCTCCACTCCCTTTGGATTATCTAAAGAGCTAACACAAATTTTAACTTGTTATTTACCCTTGGATGAAAAATGTATCAATTAAGATGAAAATTTACTCCAAGTTCTCAGAAAACCAATGCCACAATTGTTGAATGGATTCAAATCTTTTTTTCTGACCACCTATGTCTGCTTTTAGGTGATATTAGAGACCATTTTCCCTCTCTTTGTTAGGACAAAGGCAAGTGCAAAAATCAAGGAAAACTTCAAGGATCTGAAGACAAAAATGACAGTTCTACCCCCCTCACTTGTCTTTAAAGAAAGAGGAACCATGAATCAGATGGAAATTGCTTTAATCTTGCTATATATTAATAATATTCTACTTCATTTACTGTGAGTGAGAATAATACAGACATCCTTTGCCTCCTACTCCATTCATAATTTATTCCCAGCCAATTAACTTCTGCTGCCTCAGAATTAATAAACTACTATATTATTCATGCCAACAAGTGGGTGTGGCATTTTTTGTCTTTCTGACAGTGTGAAAAGCAATGTATGTGATTGCAGCATCAAAGAGGGTTCTGTGAATTTGCTTCTGTGTCAAGCTGTGGGAAGTGAGACCCTACAGGAATCAGTTCTCAGCTCATTACTAACCCTGTGGTTACCCTGATCTGGCTTTCCTCAAAGTGTTGAAACCCTCCAAGTCTTCACAGTCAGTGGAATCACGGAAGTCAATTAATGAGGTTTAATGGTGAATTCTACGTTTGCCTCAACACTAAGATGCATAGATACTTTAGACATTCAGAAATTCAAAGATACCACTTAAGCTCCAGCAGGATTCTTCCCACTTTACTACAGATGTCAGAGAAATATGTCTCTATAGCTGAAGTACACCCTACAGACTCCTTTCAAAGTCAATGAAAATAAGCACTGTGAGGAGCAATTCTTCTGACCAGTGTAGACATCTATTTCAGGATGAGACAAAACACACCCCTGATAGCACTGAATCTACCAACCAGATTTGGAGAGACATGGGCTATAAATATCTACATTTAATTAGATAAAGCTCCCCTTGCAGTGTAGTCCGAAATTGTCTTTTATGCGTCTTTTAAATTTTTGCAGAAGGTCATTCATCCCACCTCGTGAAGTTACTTAGGATGGGCAAGTCGTCTCTAGAGAAGTATCGACTGGATGCCTAGCTTATCCTAGGCAGACAGGCTTCAGATAGGTTAGTCTCTGCACCAAGGTGGCTGATGACTGGAAGGGTACAGTGATGTGAGGAGGCACATTTCTAGCTACAGAGATGAGGACATCAGTGGTCCTGAGTTGACTCTTGTAAAATATCACAGCCATCTAGTCCCAAGTGACATGTTCAATTCTCTCTGCAGTGCTGGTTGATGATTTGCACAATAAACCCATCATTGACCAAGGAACCTCGAATGTCATGATTGCAAGAGACTTTTATACTCCTGCAGATCTGTACTTCTAGTGCCCTTACAGGGAGCTCTACAGCGATGGGACAGTGCAGGACAAAGTCATGGAGAAACTCTTGCAAAGGCTTTTCACAATAGCTCCCCCCAAAAATCCAAGGACGGTTGTTTTGGAAATATGATTTTGATGAAACCTGAACTTTTTGAGGGAATGCATCTTTTCTTTCAGGAAAAGAAAATTCTTAGACCTATACCTCTTTCATCTTGGCTAGGAATAGCATCCGGGACCTGAGTGCCCCATAATCAAAAGCCAGACTGTTTTTCTGGTAACTATTACTGAGGCCAAGGGCTCTCTAGGACTTCTTCAATGTATAAACTGGAACATGTATCTTCTGTGGTCCAGGAAAAAGCCCTTACTGTTAAATATTACCTGCTCTGGAGGTGAACTTTTCAAGCACTTCTGGTGGAGCTTTTCCATATCTATAACTGAGCCTGGAAGCAGACACTGTCTCCCTTATCTGGCTGAATACCCAAACTGTTATTTTCTCTTCCCAAACAAGCCTTCCAATTTGTCTGGTATTTCAAAGAGAACAAGGGCATAAAACTAATAACCCACTAGCTAGCCAAGCAACTAAACCCCATGAAATGCCTTCGTTTCAGTGCAATATGAATTAGAGAAGCAAATGTTGAAATAATATTTGTTTGTTTTCTTTCTGCAGTGAGAAAATCCTCCCTGCTCTGCAGTGGGCCAAGGGCTCAATTTCTAGCTCATGTAAAGTTTTATTTAAAAACTGAAGCGTCCATGTAAACAAAGTAGAAGTGCTATTGTTTCTAAAGACAGCTCTGGGCTTTTCTCTATGGTAACCCCGTAGAAGGTAATTAGGGAGCCATAGCAACCGCTACACCTCCTAGCATACAGTCTGTAACCTCTCAAATACCGTGAAAGCTCCTAAACATACAGGCAGGCATCCTGGGGATGCCAAGCTAGTTTACATTATGTAAGAGGCAACTGATGTTTCATATCATCAATAAGTTCCCAACAGCACTTGAGGCTTTGTTTTTGACATTGTTCTGTTTGTTCCCTTGTGTGAACAGGAGATGCTGGCCAAAAGCTGTGATCACGTGTCCTGCACTATGTGGCAAGTCAAGCACACTGCACATCCGCCCAGCCCAGGAAGCCTCCTTAGTTGTAAATTATCACATGCTGTGCTTGGATCCATGTCTTCCATGTCTGAGTGGGGGTGATGCTCTGTACCTGGGGGAAAATGGAGACATCAGTGGTCAGTCGTCTCAGATTTGAGCTGTGCGGATGGTGCACTTGGGAATTTGCCTCTTACAGAGTGGCTAGCTGTGAAGAGCTATGAAGGGCGAAAATTGCAATTAAGGCACGTTTGACCGTATTCATTTGAACACCGCCTTCCTCCGAGACACAAGACACAGGCTCCCTAAATAAGCCCCAAGTTTTTAGCACTTGTGTGGACACATGTAGACACATGTGGACACTTTTCTTACCATGGCAGTAGGGCAAGCAGAGTGACTGCAAGCACAGGGTGGCAGAAGGCAGAAATATCCTTCGTCAGCCACACTCGCTCATGCCAGCAGTCTTGTGCCCTTTGGCTTTAAACAATCCATGGATGATATGGCCTTAATCCTGACAGAATCCTGGTTTCCAAAAGAGAACAGATAGGGGGTTAGGGAGACGCCAAAAGTGGTGATGATCTTTAGACAATTCTTCTGAAATACGAGTCTCATGCAGGAAAACAGAAATGTGTTAATAAATATGAGAGGAAAGTCTCTGGAGCCTGTTTTTTCTGTCCTTTTTCCTATATCTCCTGTACCCAGGTGGTTTCAGGTGCTCCCAACCCTACCCTCCCAACTGTTCTCTTCGGGCGTCTCCTCTGACAGCGCTGGGTGCTCGGCGGCGCTTCCAGAGACGGCCAGTTCGGTTCTGACTGCGCCGTGCGCTCTCCTGCCCCACCTGTAGTGCTGCCACCGCCTGAGGGAAACCCTGCAGTTCACTCCCAGCGCAGAGCGCTGTGAAACATCGACCCAAGAGGCTTTAACTTCCCCAAAAGCCCTAACACACGTTACTACCCTAACACATGTCCTGCTCTCACCTCATCGCAGCACCATAACCACCAGCCATTCGTTAAACACCTGATTAAAGCCCGTCACTGGCGACTCTTCAATTGCAATGGCCGCCTTTGAAGCAGGGCCGGGAAGCCTCTGCGCACGCTCCCAACAGTGCACGGTCGCTGTAACCAGCACTGGCCCCCCGCCGCACACATGGACCCAGGGAGCACACAAGACCTTGAATAATTCTCCTCCGATTTGTACTTCAGAGAGAGTGTTAATTAAATGTGTTTTAAAGGCTCATCTTCACCAAGGCTCCTTTCTTAATTAGCAAACCCTGTTAGCAGAAAAATTGTGTCTTGTGCAAATGAGGTTTTACATTTCTTCCCATTTTCTTGCTATGTGTTTCTTGGAGTGATAACAAGAGATGGATTATTGGGGGCTGCTATACCTGAGTAGGAGCCAAATTTGGGTGTCTTCTGTCCCTTCCCACTTGTAAATCACGAATGCCTGAGGGAGATGTCACCTGCGCGGACGACTGGTAACACCGAGAGCAGGAGACTCGCTAGTGAAGTGGTTCAGAGTAATGCTAGCAGACACTGAGCCTGCGAACGCAAAGGCGATGGGCTGTCACAAGACAAGATAGCCTCCCAGACCGCATGATATACGCGGCCGTAACAGAACAAACATGTTCGATAAGACAAAATGGTTTTGTCAGCGCTCAGATAGAACATCTTAAGCTCCCCTGCAGATGTTTCACACAGTGGAAACAGCATTAACCCTCCTGGAAATCAGGCCATCTCATTCCAGTGTTTCAACATAGACTTGAGATGAGAGCGGGCTCCTTGTTGGCCAGGATTGGGTTTGAGCTGTGGTGGGCACAGAGGCAAATCCAGCTGAGACCCCATTTGCTGGTCTGCGTGTCCTGATAGTTTGTTTTCTCCACAAGAAATACCACAACCCAACCCATGAGTCACCTCAGAAATCTTCGCCATGGCCTGCGCCACTGATGCAGAGCGGTGTTATTTACTGCAGTGCCACATGCCTGTGGCTGGAGATGATGGAGGGTGGTAATTTCCAAAATCCTCAGAGAAATGCAAGGCCCAAATATCATATTCAAGTGTAGAGTCTGCAGAAACCCCATTAACAGGCTTCTCTTCATTATTCCTCTGATTTGCATAGTGCTGTCTTAATGTAGACTAGATGTAATTACTTCTCATTGCTGTTTTGCCTGTATTAGTGAAAGCTCATGCCACGGGGGCTTGTTCAAAAAAAAAAGCCTGTATAAATATTGTTAAAAATAAATGCATAACATTAATTCTCCATCGTTCATGTCACTGTTTATTTAATGTTCTAAAAAGCTAATTACTACTAATTTTATTCTACATCTTCTTCAGGTCTGACATTCTCAGCACTATAAGATAAAAGAATTAATCGTTAATTAGCATACCTTTTTTGGAGAACACATTTTTTTTTATTATTATCAAAGATTACAAGAGGAGAGAGGGGAGAAGGAAAAGGAGAGAAATGAAATGCTCAATATTTCTGCCAGCTATGGTGCCAAAATGGGCTTTTTCTTAAACAACAACACAAAACTTTTATCTGGCCCTGGGGAGGAGATGTACAAGCTATGGTGCATGAAGCCAATAAAAGCACCCGTATTATTATTAGTTTTTCTTGCAGTAGATGTCTGAACACATTGTACTCGACAGCGTCTGCAGCCTGATGGATTTGTAAAATGGGAAATAATGTCACTGGAATTTTACACATCCACCCCCAGCACCCCAGCAGCCATGGGGCCCTTTGTTTCAAAACGACCTAGGAGGCAGCACAGGCTCATGCGTGACACTTTGAACATTAGCAGGATGGTATCACATTTGAAGAATCCCTGGGAACGGAACATGCTAAGCATTGCAATGATTTCAGGAGGTCAGGGAGAGCTCCAAGTAGGATATCCAGACCTGAGGTCATTCATGTGACCCTCTCAAAAAGACTGAATGTAGTTAAAAAACAGCCTGCAGAATGAGATTTACCACCAGGACTACTTGCCTGAAGGCCTATGCTTATTGCCCCACTTCATTCCATGCCCCCCAGCCATCGTGGTCTCTTTTCAGAGCTGGATGACATGGCAAAAATCTCACTACTCCTCATCATCCTGGTTGCTGTGTAGAAGAAACTCACAGAAGACAGCAAGAGGAAAACTACAGTAGCCACTATTCCATTCCTAAACCCCTTTTTTCCAAGGGGTCCTAAATTCCTAAATTTACCAACAACTCATGGGAGGATAAAGGAGCCCTTTACATTCTGCTACCCTTGCACACATTAACACCAAACCACAGGGATTTCATGAAGGCAGTGGACTCTCATGAGAACAGGGCTAGGACTGGAAGGCAATAATCCTCATCCTGATCTTATTTAAAGATACTACCCACTGGCATTCACTTCTTCACTCCAATGCAGTCTGTCTTACTCATCTGTGTTTCAGGCAGAGGTATTTACTGTGAGCTTCACCCAGACAGCAGCAGCTTTGCAGGTCAGAGGAAAGGCCACCTCACTGGCTTTGTCTTGCAGAAGTCAGGACCTTGTTGAACACTACCATGCTGATATATTAAAGATGCTCCTTTCTTCAGCTTATTCCTCAGAGCAGCTGACGAGGGGCAGCAAGCAGAGTGACACCAGCTTGGCTTTAGCACTGCTGGCAATTTCTTTGCCCTCATGCCCAGATGTTCAGCCCTTTCCTGCCACAAAAGCTCTCTTAGCTTCCCAGAGCAATGGGCCACCCTGCCACCGTGCCATTAATCTCTCCTGTAATAAGCACTCGGAGCCTCACCGTACGGTGTCGCGACGGCAGCATGCTGGTTGTGCTGGAGCAGACTTGCCTGCTCTGTGATGTATTTATAGTTGTGTTGCTTTTCTTCCCAGCTAATTGGAAATGTCAGAGAACTTTTAATTTGTAACAATGAAGTGAAACTCTTCTGCCTCTGTATTTACATAAATTAGGGAGAGTTTGCACACATACATTTCCTGAAAGAAAAGGCAAAAAAGAAACATACTCAGGAAACATATTCATGCTTGAAATATTCATGAAGCCAAGGCACAAAAACACAGCAACTTGCTAGGCAGACTTGTTAGAGAAGAAAATGAAGAGCACTATGTAGAGGCAGTTTAACAGCCCCTCGTGGTAGACTGCTTGGTCAACGCGCTTGTTTGCTCATGGACTCTGCCTGCCCTATGCTTTGTCACAGGCAGAGGGGAAGGACCCTGGTAGCCTTCTTGATGCTTTTGAGCTAGTAAACCAGCAAGTCAGAGGTGTGCTATGGTTTTCCAGCCTCTTAACCCTGGAAAACTCATGAGAGGCCTGGGTGGTCTATGCGGGAAATTAAATCAGTCTGGCAGGTCAGTCACGCGCCACAGACCTGCCTCTACTCTGGTCCCGTAGCGCAGGTTGGCATCAGATGCACTGAACTCAAGGAGGATAAGCTCTGCTCTTGTTTGCAATTGCAGGGTTGCAAAGGGTAGAGCATTAGCAGGACTCTGCTTCAAGCTCTTTCTGAAGGGGAGCCTTGTGGGGCTTTTTTGTTGTTTGTTTTTTATTTTAAAAGTCCGTATTTTTCTTTGGCTGCTTTATGCAGACGCTCATGCAGCCCTAATGAGATGCCTTTCTCAGGTGCTCTTCACCAAATGCCTCAGTGCTAGAAGTGGCCAAAGGAGACCAAGGACTCCGAGAAGGAAAATGAGCATTTATTCAGCAACAGAATCCAGGGGTTTGTGTTATTTCTCAACAAAAAAGGAGAGCCTGAAAAATTCAGCCCTCACTGCTTGTCCTAGCTTGAGCTAAGCATTGATCCACAACTAAGACCTATCAGATACTCTCAGTAAATATTTAAATTTCAGATGGCTTAGCATTTTTTATTATTTTTACTGCAGCTGCAGTCAGAGCACAGGAAGGGTCAGCAATTCAGGTGTTAGCTTAATTTATACACAGTATTCTCCACCATTATCCTATGAATCTACTATTAACCTGCATTATTCCATTAATTCAATATTTATCTCTCGTGCTGTTAATAGAATATTTGATTTAACAGTACATGAATATTGCATCCTGCAGCAGTAAGAAAAAAGGTGAAATTACAATTTAAAGCCAGAGCAGGATAATTGCTAATCTAATACACTAGCAAAATTGTTAAATACAAATTCTGCTAGGCTTACCCCAACTGTGGGGCTGACATTTCAATCCACTTAGCACAGATGGAGCATTTTGTAATTTGTACAAAGGGACATATTCCACGAAGGATGCTGGAACCCTGATAAGATCACATCTGTCAGCCATTTCATTTGGCTTGCTGTGGCTACACACAGAAATCTAACACAAGGGTAAAAAGACATCCTGGAGCAGCAATAATGGCTTGATTTAATCTTGAAGCTTTGTCATTTTCAGCCTTTGTGGCACTAGGATGCAGCCTTCAGAAAGGGTCTGAGCCCCGGGCAAACATCCTGTAAACTGGAGGCACGGGGCCTGCAGAGCTCGGAGTTGATTCATATGTTCTTGTGGCTTCAGAATGGCTCAGATATTCTTGCTCGCAGGCCTTGCGAGCTCCTAGACAGACCGGAATGAGGTAGTGATGGCTTTGCTAGCAGTCTGGTGTCTTATATGGCTTAATTTCGGGCCCGTTGAGAGATACCTGACAGATGCTTCACTAGCACCTTCCAGATAAGGGTTGCATTTTCATTTAAAATGCTAGCGATGGAGAATCTTCTATTGTTTGTTTTAGGGGCTAACCATCCACACTACTCACACGTTACAGCTTTTTTTTTTTTTTTTCCCCTCATCTGGTTGTCTTTTGTCTTAGTTTCCAGATACTGCATTTGTTTTTCTTTCCTACAGATCACTTTGATGCCCAGTTATTTCCCTGACTGTGAAATAGTCTAAGATGAGCTCACCTCTGGGTTTCTGAACTTTAATCTCTGTTTAGACCTTAGCTTCAAAATGTGTGCAGGCAAAACTAACTGGAAAAAGAAGAAAAACAAAACAAAAGAACAACAAAAAAAATGAAAACTGGCCAAAGTTTTCTGCTAGTGTTATCAGCTGCAGCTGGACACTGGGACCCTCTGCTTCATGGCACGGATCCAGAACCTGCAGAGAAGCTCTGTGCTACCAGCTGGGCCACTGCACATTCAGTAAACCTGTTCCACCTGGTAAACTTTGCTCTTCCTGAAATTCCTACCTCTACACTTAAAACAAGGGCTTTGCACAAAGATCAACAGCCCTTCCTGCACTGCTTGCTCCGTTCCGGATGCAGAGCTCATGGGAGGGTTTGAACAACTCTGTTTTCTTTCATTTGAAACACCCTTGCAGATTCCCGATGCGGGATTTGAGCAAACAAAGGAGATATTGTCTGCAGACAATCCCTTAGACAATCCCTTTTGAGTTTTGCCTTCATTCTGCTGCATGCTGGGAGAGGGGATTTGAGGCTTTTACCAGGCCTTTGTGGTTATCCAGGCAGTACAGATCAATAAAGCTTGTTGATACACACCTCATTATCCACTCTGAGAGTCAAGAAGCTCCTATTTACCCAGGTCAGAGAATATTCCATCAGGCAACACCTTTAAGTAGGTCAGTTTGGGTTGGGGGGCACCAGCCCAGCATCCCTCTTTAGTATTCAGAATTTGCACTGAATTTCCCAACTATCAGGGGGTGGTGAGTGTTAATTACACGGGTGATGAGAAGCCAGGAAGGGTGAAGGCAGCATCAATCTTGCCCTTCTGGTACTTGCCAGAATATTCATGCAGAATTTTCTCTTTTTTTCCCCCAGACCTGCTGAGGCATGTAATGATGAGCCTGTTTTGGTGGAAGTTCAGGCTTTTCATGCCATGAGAACCTCTCGTGTGGCGGGATGTTTCCAGAACTGGGAAGGGACAGTCTCCCTCTTGCTGAATACTGAGTGCGTTCACAGGTCTTCAGTGTTTCTCTCAGGCTCATTTCAGTATTTGAAGCAGGCAACGGTTTACAGAGAGTGTAACAGAGCAGTGTTGAAAAAAGATAACAGCTATCTTGTAAGCACAGACAGCATGAAAGGAAATCAGGGTCAAGAATCAGAGACTTTGTATAGGGCAGATGGATCAGACATGCACTGATCATGCATGGATCATGGCATTGATTAATTGATGAGATAATTAAATTGATGAGATAGTTCTCATTTAGATATTTACAATATTGATGAAATAGCTCTCACTTAGATATTTACAATGTCAAGGTCTTTGCTGAATGAGCAACACAAGGGAATATTTTCTCAGATTGACTTGCTGCAGTGTGGTTAGTGATGTCAGTACATGTGCACCACCATGGGTAGAGGACATAACTCCTCCTCTTCTTCACTGAAAAGGCCTGTTTCAGCAAGAATTTTGGACAAATTGCTGACTAACAGCAGAAGCATTCCATGATTGATACTGGGTCTGGGCTTCAGTACCAGAGCTAGTCTAAAATCCCATCTCAGTAAATGTCTGAAAAGGGCTGCCAATTATCTTTTTGCGTTAGAAATTTGCTGCTCACCTGGTCCAGTGCCTTTCATGATGCCATCTCACAGGTCCTGGGTGATGGGCTACTTGGACCTCGCTGCCTGTGAACAGTCCATCTGCTGATTTCAGCCGGAAGTTTTCCATCTTTCCTAGCTAGATGGATTACCCCAGAGTGAGGGCTCCTTTTTCTCATGTGGGAAGCACTAAAACCTTTTTCTTCCTTATGCAATAGATATTTTGAAATACCAAAATATTTGAAATAATAAGTACATTTTTTTTAAAAAAGGGGAATAAAAGGGAAGGGATGCTGAATATAAGCTAATCAACCAGTTATTACAAATATATTGTCAGATGCTCCAAGATTAATATCCTTCAGATATTAATTGGCACCTATGATCAATAAAACTGTTACATTAAAACCAGATGAGGTGGAAACCCAACTCATAGTCCGAGTAGTGCCTCTGAAAATCACTGTTAGTGATTTTAGTGTTAGCAATCACCTTGAGTTAGTACCTACAGGAAAAAAAAAAAAAGAACAGTTATTGCTTGTTCTATGCTTCTGTGCCAGGACTTTGTTCCTGTCACTAAAACATGCTAAATACAGCCTTGTGGTCCTCTACGAGCTGTTTTGCCAAGTTTTTCCTTTGGAGACACCCAAGGAACATTGTCTTTGGAAACATGTCTGTTCTCAGCTGTTATTACCCCTTCCTTATTCTTCCGTGCTTGCTTACAAGGCCTGAATCTGTTTTTGAGTGAAGGGTGTCAGTTATTCCACCTTTCTGATCTGAGACACCATTGCTACGTTGGGAACAGGTTTGCCTGAGGATAAATGAGAGAGTGATTAATTTAAATCATATGGAGAGATGAAAGAGCATTTATCTGACAGCAAATGTGTCATCTTCCTTTCAGGGGTTCCTTTCTGCTAAGGCGAGGAGATGAATCATTGCCACTCACATCCAAGGAACTGCTCTCACCTTGGGCTCCAGAGACTCCCATTGCAGCCAGCTTTTCCTCCCGTCTGAGCATTTCTTCAGCCTTGCTTGTGCCAGGGATCAGGCAGGTTTTTCACAGGTGTTAGTGAGTATCATTGTCATTTCCAAATCACCCCCCCCCTTTTTTTTGTCTGCCCTAAAGCTCTGGCAAAGATTGATTGAAGCATAGACTTTTTTTTTTTTTTGGCTCTCCCATACTACTTAGCCATATTTCAAACAAAAAATACAATCGGAAGCTTGGGTTCTAGTGAAGAAAGCATCTTCAAGTAAACATTTCCATTGGGCTCCAATAATTGCCTTTAAGGGACTTGTTTATTTGCAGCTAACAGGAAGCCTGTGTTGGTTCACATCAACAAACCTTCTCTCTTTTTTGTTTTGCCTTATTACTCACTAAAAAGTTGCTAATGATGTCAAATTCAGGGTTAAGAGGATTTTCTGATTTTTATTATTGCAACGTTCTTCTGATTGAGGGATTTGAGTTGGGATAGCTGGGACCTGCACTCAGCCTTTCACCCTGTGACCTCTAAACCTGTAATTCTACATAGACCCGATGCTCCTGGCCTCTAGCCAGCTTCTGCTCTCAGCCAATGCTTCTCCGGTCATTTCTCAGACTGCTAAGGAAGAATAAACCTGTGAAAGAAATAAAAGATGGAGTTCTTATGTAAGGTGTCAGCCAGCAAGAGGCAGAACCTGCAAGACGCTCGTCCCAGGATGCCACCAGGTCTGGGTCGGGAGTCCGCACCTCAGCAGGCATCGCATAGTCCATGGGGAGAAACGGGCACTTCCACCAAGCATAAAGATGGACTGGTCACCCTTTGCAAATGCCACCTTCTGCCCATCCACTGTTGCCATATTTTAAGTGCTTTAAAAGAGGATACTGACTTTTAAAAAGCTAAAATTAGGTGCAATGAACCCCAGCTTCCTCTATCATAACTGAGTATAGCTCAAAGTTCAGTCTCCTGCTCAGCCCAGAGAAACCCCTCTCTGTTATCACTCTGAGCACACCTGAAATTTCGGTTTTACTGCTTACCTTCTAGAAGGAATGAGAAAAAAACATCAATCCTTATAGCTCAGACACACTAGATTTAAGCTGGAATGAAACAGTTCAGGTTGAGTGTTTCCATATCCCTTTAAATGTTTTCACAAGGCCAATATCAAAGTAAAACATCATTTCAAAACACTAAGGCAAAGTATTCATTTTGCCAGAGCAGAAGCTAACTTTTAAAAGATTTATGTATTATTTTTGCTCTTTGTCTCTCTTTTACCTGAAAACAGTTGTCAAAGCTGGTACAAGCTGATAAATAATTATTACTATTAATTATTTTTAACCTAGCCACCAGTTGGGAAGAGTGGAGCAGGCTTATTTCCTGCAGCATTCTAACTTGTTCAAAGGAAGGATTTTCAGGTGCACAGACCTGTGTGCTTTGACACTAAAGTTGTATAGATAAAGGCTGTCTAAAAAGGTTTTATTCTCAGTTTCCTCTCTGCAGGGATTTGTAGACGTAGGCACAGCTTAGTCCTGAAAAATAATGCCCTAAATGAAAGGTGATATTTGAGTCAGGGCAGAAGATTCCTACTTGTCTATTTATTTATATGCCTGATTTTAAAAGAAAAGTAGGTGATGATTTCCCCTCCACTGCAGTGATGAATGAAACAGAGCATTACCTCCTTTCTATTAGAAATTAATTCTGATGTATGAATGTGCCAATGTTTATAAATAGCATGGTAATGTATAGGCCTTGCTCTTCATGGCTAATTTTTCATCTCTATTATTATTCACTCGTTGGTGACAGTGACTGTTTTCCACCTCATAAAGTGACAAGACTTGCATGTCAACACTGTTTAATGCATTAAAGGTGTTTCACATTTAAAAGAATTGCAAAATGCAGAGGCACTCAAAACAGTGTTAGAGAGAGCACTGGGGAGGATCATGTAGAAGGAAGTCTTTCCTACATCAGGTTTCCTGTTAGCATCGCCCCTATGCACACCCACAGGAGCCCATGGAGGCTGATAAATAGACCTGTCAGGTGCAGGTACCAGGAACATCCTTCTCCTTCAGACAGCGTCAGTTCAGGACCCCATAATTATCATTTTTTTGCTTCAAAATGAATTGCTCAGTTTTCAACAGGCTCAATGAAGATGCAATGGTTGCTACACCGAGGCAGCACGCAAACCGTCACACAGCCAGCAGAATTGTGTTGAGGTCACTTGTATTACATTTTAGAAGAAAATTCTGAAAATACTGACATATCCCTTTATAAGGCTGCATTTATTTTAATAGAACATTTGGATTATGCAGTTTGGAATGACTTTGTGTTTTGCAGACATATTTTTTAAGATCAATATTGACCTTACTCATAAATTTTCATGTTCAGGATCAGAAGTCCTGACTCAGATTGAATTTCATCGGGAAATGAGTTGTTTTGTTCAGGCTGGGCTAAAGCTTTAACATAGGTCTCATATCTTTAATGGGAGAACTGGGCTGACAGGGAAAAGATCTCAGCCCAGTTTCAGCCCTGATTTTGTCTTTATAGAGAAGCTTTTAAGAGCAGCCCTTCCCCCAGCCACTGTCCCAGCCTGTGGGATTCAGCCTCCAGGCCGTGCGGTGAGGTAGGTTGTACCCATATTGTGAGAAATGCAGTAATATGAATTCTACATGACCCAGGGGGTTAGAGAATGATATTACACAGCACAGTAATATTTCATTCAATCAGATACAGGCACCAGAGAGGACTGTGTTTTAAAATGAAGGGAAAATTTTTATTAGTTAGAAATTAGTTTCAAAAGCAGAACCCCTACTCAATTGCATTTCTTTCTCTCGGCCAACTCTAAACACTGAAAGTTGTCCCTTTGACTGGTGTAAATTGTGAAAGTTAATGTGGCCATGATGCTTTGTGATAAAGTTCTGGCTTGTATTCGTTGTACACCAGTATAAGTCCACTGGGTGCCAGGAAATTATTCCAGCTTATAATTCAGATCTGTATCTGGCCCCAAAGAGTAACTGCAGCATAAAGCAGTTTATATAGCATAAAGGTAATGGTTTTATCAGGAACTTTTCAGTTCTGCTGTTACTTTATGGGAACTTTTTTGCAGTAAATGGGTAGGTATTTCCTCACTAGGAGCACAAGAAAAAAATACCCCCTAAACTTCTCTGGATGGTAAAACACCTTGGGGTCAGGATAGGCAAGCAAGCTTTGTGCTAGGAAGCAGAGGATGAAGTGACTGTGGTTTTCCTGGCTCAGATCCCTCCATTGCAGAGGTAGTGACCCAGGAATTCATCCTAGGAGATCATGCCTGGGCTGCTCAGTCCCTCTGCTCCATCATGCTTATAGTCCCAGTGTGAATCTGGAGTCCCTCCATCGGCACTGGTGGAACGACCATCAGATTGTGCTGTCCCATGTTGCTAGACTGAAGGTGAAGTAATTGGGATTGTCTGGGCTGGCAAAGACTTGGAACAAGGCTGTTGTTGGAGTTCATTAGTAGGTGTTTCTTTCTTTCATTCTTTCTTCTTTTTTTTTTTTTAATCTACCTCCAAAGTAAACAGTGGTTCCCCAAGACCAATTTAAAATCTATTTTTACTTCTGTCCCTGAGAGTCTGGAAAAGACTTTTGAAAAAGGCTTCTTTCAAAGTCTCTGGTGACTTGACTAATTACATCAGGGTCCTAATGTGGAAAACATAGAGAGACATAGATCACTTTTGTGTAGCCTCTTTTTTTTATTATCCATTGGGGAAAAAAAAACTATTTTAGGACTTTTGTTTGTTTTGCACTCTACAAATTCATGAGATTCTAGGAAAGCTGCTAAAGCAAATTATTGTCGAGAATAGCTTCTTCGCATATGAAAAGGTGCTCACTAGCCATGAAGCACCACATAATTTAAGGATGTAGCTCATTAAGCTGTTGCGACTTTTGTCATCTGTGGATTCAGCCTTCTTGTTTCCGGGCATTTAGCACCCAGCTTATTCGCACAGTTCTGCAATATTGTTTCAAAAGACTGGCCTGTGTGATGCTTTCTCCTGGATACTCTCCTTTTGCTATTTATTTTCCATGGAAACATGGAATTTGAGATGGCAAGGGCATCTGCTTTTCCTCTTTTAAAATGGAAGTGGGTTTTCTGTGCTAGTACTTTACATTTCTCTGATGTCTTTTTCCTGAGTGATTTGCTGACAATAATGAACGTGCTTTAGCAACACTCTTGGAGCAAGCCCTGTGTGTGGGTTTAGTAAGATGCAAGAGTGAAGCACCAAAGTGGTGGCTGGAATGGTGGGGAATTCACAACCCCTAACAGGCACCTAGCTTATGAGTCAGGAGCTCCGTGGCTGCACATTCCCCACAGAGTCCCGCAGTGGAGAAAAACAGATGCCATATGAAGCTGAAAATGACCTTCAGAAATCTCTATCTCCAGTGTCTGCAAATGGAGCGAAAGGCAATGGAGATT
>NW_010577831.1:0-21988 GCF_000705375.1 Tinamus guttatus
TTTTTTTTTCTAAAAATCACTTTCACAGTTTAGCCATTTCTTTTAAATTCTGATTGTCCCAGAATTTCCAATGCTTAGACTCTCTTTTTTGCCCTTTGACTCTCCTGAGCAGCTCGAGAACAAGGTGGCTTTGGATAATTCCTTACTCCTTTCCATCATCTGCAGTCTAGACTGAAAAAAAACTAAGCTGGTGGTTCCACCATTCTGCCTGGCCAAGGACCATTCAGATGTCTAAACTGACTGTATCAGTAAGGAACGGATACTCAGGATCATTCCTTTTTCAAATTAGTGTGGAGAGCAGAGACCAAGCTATACCATGAAACCATCACTAGATGATTAAAAAAGATTGAAAAATCAGTCTGGAACTTGCAGTCTAGAATTTGTGGGTTCTTCAAACCATCCTTTCCTGCTCCTTTCTCTCTCTTAGAAAGCAGTACGGACACTGCATTAAAATCTGATAGTTTGTGGTGACTTCTTGCAAAGGGAGAGATGCATACATGCTTGAAAAACAGCCTATCACATTCAGGAAAATTTTAAGACACCAAAAATAGCTCATACTGACAAATTCTTTTTCACCAATGGCAGTTAGAACTGTGTCACTACAGAGATGCACAAAGAAAGTCAATGGTAGTATATTAAAAAACAAGAGATCAGAAATCTCTGGGTAGATATAGTATTTAAATGGTTATAGCTAGTTGGACTATGGAGATATTAATCTGATATGTATGCATGCACTGTACATTTTTTTACCAGAGTTGCAACATAAATGACCCCATTAATTCCTGTTATTTTCCTAATCCAATAAGCACTTAATCTCATTGCAAGTGTTGGAAATAATTATTCATTTATACACTTGTTTTTGCCACACATTTGATGTCAACAAGGAGTGTGCCTTTGACTAATCAGTTAAAACAGCTGGTGGATAAAGCGGTGAATGAGAATCAAGAATGTGCTGTTTGTAGGAAGAAGATTGTTGATGTTTTTCCTTTGGTCTGAGATACTACGGAATCTACAAAGGAATATTGTTTTACACAGAGAAAATGTCCTGTAAGATAGACTTTCCTCTGCATTAGAAGCCACTCATGATAAGTCTGAGATATAAAAACCTTTGTGATTCACAAGCTATCCCATCCTGGTGCTTTACTTGCCCCTCACACACTGTATTTTGCATTTGTGAATAGGTGAAGATGGACTCTGCTCTTTTTCAATACTCTCCACTTTTCTTCCTTCCCAAATTCCTGCCATACTGAGAAGGGTGAAGGAGGTTATATAGAAGATAGATACATGAGTTATCAGTTGACAAGTCTCTTCCAGTGGAGGAAAATCTCATAAAAACAACTGGGAGAATCTTATTCTTTTGTTCTTACTCTATGAACAAACTGAAGCAGATACAGATGGTCCATTCTTGTCTTCAAGAACTTCTTTGATGATCAGATATTCCTAAATTTATTTGGGTCAGTTCTTTCATACTCGTATTCATTCTACTTTGGAGACATTTCACTTCCCATTTTAGAAGAATTTTTGTGCATGTTAGAACTTACACTGGGCTTATGGTTCCAGCTCACCAAGTGTGATGATAGTACCTGGGAGTGGTAGTGGGTGACCTGCTGAAGGGCAAGCCCAACATCCACAGGAGGCAACATGATGGCCCTGACTGGAGCTGAGCTGATGCCACCTTGGGTAGAGGGCCTTGACAGTCATGCCCTAGCTGAGGATAGGGGGACAGGCACTGAAAGAATTGACTTTGCATTGCAGACTTGGTCTATCTATCGTGCCTCACTTTTGCATAGGCTTATTACAAGGGTAAATACAAGTGCTTGTCATTAAATAGAGGCACTGTTCTCTGTCAGAAGAACAGGGAAAAAAAAAGAGATGCTTTTACCGTCACTTCTGTGATCTGCAACATAGTAAAAGTATTAAAGCATCATGTAAGAAAGGAAACATTTTAAAGGTTAAGGAATACTTCACAGTGGCTAAGCTTGAAGTTATTTTTAACATAGGTGTTTCTGTACTGGTGCTACACCCTATGAGGAAACTTCACAGTTCTCTGTGATACTTATACTACGTGTTACACCTGTGTAGAGGGGTGACGGTGACTTTGGCTCTAATGCAATAGGTTTAGGAACATCTCAAAGTTTATTCTTGCTAAAGATTATTTCCCTTTCACAGTCTGTACTTTTCTCATAGGTGTTTATTTCTGTAATTATATTTGCAACCATTCTTATAAAAGGGTTAAGCTATGTTTGAAATCTATCCGCATCTTCTGGACTATCTATCTCCACCAAAAAAGTTAAGAACAGGGAATGCATGTGGATATATCAGTTCAGAATAGTGTGTTCCAAGGAATGTTAATCCAGACAAAACAGCTGCAATTTTTTCATACAGTCAACTCATCAGTTACGTTATGTCTAATTAAGATGTGTAAAGATCCAAACCTTATCTAATATTTAGAAATACTACATGGATTGTGTCACATTAAAAATGCTGCTGGCAGAAGGGCATTCTTAGTTGTCAAGCTCAGTAGTGACAGTATAATGTGGCCAATTATGAGAAAACTTGAGGAGAATGTCAGGAAAATTAGAAGTGTTCTGACACTTCTAAGCAGAAAATATTTTTTTATTGTGAGACTGTTTAGATTATTCTGTTATATTTAAATAATATTTTTAGCACCTATGCTGGTTACACTTACCGCTTTTGTTCCAATAATCCTTACCCACATTGTAGTAAGCAATCTGAAGAAGGAAAAATCACGCATCACACTACCTGGGACCAGATAGCATGTTGCACACATGCCTTCTAAGGTGATTGCACTGAAAGCAATGAAAATATTTTTGCCAAGCCAGACATGCATCATGTGTATCCATTTCCAGAAAGGAACAGATATGGTTGGTGTCACAGAAAAATACTGAAACACCACAAGCTGTTGAAAGACTGCCCTGTCTTGACATTTTGAAATTTTCTGAAAGATTATTTGTATTCTTTTCAGGCACCGGCAACTGTTGTTTGGCCGGAATAAGCAAATGGAGGACCAGTTTTGGATATTACCAGTAAGAAATTTTCCTCCATCCTTCTGGCAAGTTTATCTGAATTATAGCTTTCATAATTTGTCTGTGGAGGTTTGTTACTATTTTATGTTTCTCAAATGGCAATTTACAAACAAATAGTGTTTTAGAGTCTTCTCGTCGATTATCCTGTATTGTCTGACATCAACTTACTAAATAGTTGTTCTCCTATATGTGAACATTTTTATTTGGAAAGATGGAAGACTTGTTTTTGCACCTAAAGTTCAGTTTGGTACAAATCCCTAACTTTCATCAGTCAAGACTTGTAAATTCAAGCTGCATTTGGAATAATTTTAAAATTCAATTATTAAATACACATATTGTTGTGCGAATGTAAGAATCAGGAAGTCAGTTATGAAAGTCTACATTGTATATGTGGATAAAAAGACTTGTCATTAACCTATTCAAAATGATTTCTCTCTCAGTGGCTTAAGTAAAGCTATTAGAGGGACTAGGTGTCATAGTCAGCATGAAAAGAGAAAATAGAAAAAGTGTTTGATTGATTGGTTAATCTACTGAAAAGCACTGACTCACGTTAATAAGTTCAGCATCTCATGTGTGGCCTCAGAAAACCAAGTCAGTGTTACCAGTTCTGCATTTGGTCTACGAGATGGCCTTGAACAAATAGTATTGCCCAGTGCTTGAGTTTTCACATTAAAATATGGTGGTAATATTTCCTCACCTTTGTAAAACTCAATGAAAGTAGCTAATGAAAAGCATTTCACTGGAGTCAGATATTATTCCTAGTACTGATCTATTATTGTGGCAATTCTTGTAGTCTATGAAAGAAGAAATTTCCTCTGCAAGCATGCAGCAAGGAGGGAACTTGTAGCTGCTGTAGTTACAGCTAATCAGTAGCTGCAGGATGTCTGAGGTCAGATCAGCAATAGCTATAGATTTTCACAAGTCTTATATGCTACTTTTGGCTGACAGGAGAGGGAAAGACTGTGAATATCCCAAGCAAAAAAAAAAAAAAGACGGTGACAAACTTTCCTTGTAATTGGTTTACATCAGTCAGAATATCTGTGCAACACAAAGGTCAAGCAACTTATTTTTAAAAGCCCTATGTGAATCTAAGATTAGTCTTGACATTTTCAAAACCTCGGAAAATTAGGGGAAGGGTTGCAGCCCTGAGGATTGGGGTCCCTTAAGCTGACTGGAGAAGAGATTATATTAAACATTTTGAGACCTGAATGATCCATTCTGCATTAGAGAAGATTTACAAGATCCTCAGAGTATGCTTGAAACATCCGACTGAGAGAGTCTGTGGACTTTCTGCTTTCTTGATAGGGATTCTCAAGGGCACTATTAAGGAAACAACTATTGTGATTGATGGAAAAATAAAGAAATTGAAGAAGAAATGAAGATAAACTATAATGTGGACTTTTTCCTGCAGTCCCATGATATCTTCAACATTAAGTGATTTTGGCAGATAATTTCTACTATGAAGCATGTGGATAGCCAGAAGGCTATTAAGAGAGAATGATGTTATAATATAAGCATGGAGGATTCTTATAAAGTGTATCTTTCTCTCATTCAAAGTACATGATGAAAAATGATATGTCCAGAGTGCTAACAAATTATAACAAAGTATAAGTTCTCCCTATATATATATAAAACTAAACTATCTTTATTATAATAAGTCACCATTAACCCCTGGACATGCACATATGTATTTCCTATTTGAAAAAAAATAATTTCAAGTATATCCTTTAGCTAACCATTACTAGCTCAATAAGCAGATTGACTATATGCCTGGGGTAATAATATGCCTGGCCAGTTAGGTCAGCGTGTGGTAGATGTAAAATACTGAAGTTGGAATGCAGAATTCTGACAGAGCAGGACTCCATGTTCGCTTTGGACAGATGAAAATGATCTCATAACACAAGATGATAGGGAGTAAGACATCTCCTTTCTTCATCGTGCAAATTTCTTCATAGGACTACCTGAAACAAAGCTGTGAGCCCTTGGATAAGTCCAGAGCCATGTTCATTGCACTTACTGTAAGTGGTCACCTCGCTTGCATGGTGTTGCCTCCAATCTCTGCCTAAACAGTTGCAAATATAATGTAAATATAAAGCTCCTATTTCTATGTTAAGAATGCCTGAAACATATTTTTCCACCCCCTCCACAGGCTTAGCAAAAGACTTTTCCTAACTGTCTAACTCATATCCTTTCATCATGACGATTATAAGAATACTTTAATAAATATTTCACACCCAAAAGCATGTTCATTTTCCACACTTTCATTTCTTCCAGGCAAAAAAAGAAAAGTGCAGTAGCCATTTGTGGAGTTAGTTGATGTAGACTGGCACTCAAAATGCCACTTCGCCTGTGCTTATTTTAAACCTTGTTCTTCCCCAGCCAAATCGGACAGACTTCAGTCTGTAACCAGTTCCTTTCAAGGTGTATCTACTTGCAACTGTGCCAGTACTCTGGGCAAGAGGATTATGTGGTACAAGCTGCAGTAATGTCAATACTTATGCCAATAGTTTTATCTGCATTAATGCCTATGCTTTGGCCTTGCATTAAAAAAGCGAAAGCCAAAGCTCAAATCTTTCTCATGGCAGGGATGACATCAGGCACATTACAGAGATATTTTGAATGCTATTTGCTGAGTCTATTGGCATAGCTTTTTTTCCCTGTCACCGTTGCATAGGTATCACCGGTAATGAACATACACCTAATGTGCTTATTTGGGGGTCTCAAATGAGGACAGATCTGGATAGTAAAGGAGGGCATGTCTCAGAACCTGTAATCGTAGGTGGGAGAGGAATCTGACTGAAGCTGAGGGAATATTTCACAGCTCCTTTGTTTAAATCTACTTCTTCTGTTCTATCTGTATATCTAGCTTTTCCAGTCAACTTCTCATGCCGTGTAAGTCTCTCTGAGAAATGGAAATGATTTCTCTAGGTGCCGTCACAGAAGGAAGATGTTGCATGCACACAGCTGGGATCGGTTCCTATCGCGATACAGCAAAAACGGCTATTCAGCTAGTGCCTTACCATGGCAATCTGCTTCAAAGGAGCAACTGTCATTTTTGATAAGGATAGTAGGAATTACTGTTGTCTACAGAGATCAATATGCCTCTGGGTTGCACAGTACGCTGTAATGGAAGGGTTTATTATTTAAAACATGAATAATTATTCCACTATAGCTTTTTGTTGTTGTTTTAGGAGAAAAAAAAATGTAGTTTGTACCCTGAGTTATTATAGCTCTTTAGTTAACTCTTTTCACACATAAACTTGTGACATTTATTTTTTTCTAACAGGGAATCAGAAAATGTAGCCAGATAGTGGAATCCTTCATACAGCAAGTGGACATGGATGGGGGGCAGCATGTATATGTCTGTGTGTATGTACGCATGTGTCTCTGTGTGCACAGACCTTTCTGCAGCCAAGAGCCAAAGCAAAACCTCACAGTCTCTCAGGAGCTGCACTATCAGGTGAGTTATTGCGGAGAGCTTCTCTGTGGCTGAGCCAGTAAGAGCTGGGTGCTAAACTTGTTTCCGCTTGAAGTTGCTCTTTGCATACTTGTTAAGGCAGAATGTTCTACCTTTTCACCTCTGCAATACTGGGTGTGAAACATGAGCCTCTAGGTGTTTCCTGGCTGGCAAGAATTCAATGGTAATAAAATTACTAGTAGAATAAATGTTTCAGAGGCAGTTATCCTCTCTCACCTGTTTGTAATTTTTTATTAATTATTACAAATGTGTTTAAGTACACTACCTGATTTTAATCTGCTGTATTCCCAGGATTTACATATAAAGGTCTTTTTCCCACAGAATAATGAATAATCGCATATGTCAGGGTGTGGTGTTAAAATATTGGAGGTTGGTGATACACCTACCAGCAATCGTTCTTTTTGTAAAGGCTAGATTCTATAAGGAGTTTGCTTTTTATGGCCCCGATCCAAAAATCCATTGAAATCAGACTCCTACTGAGTTAAAAAGAGCTACGGGTCTGGTCCCAAACGTTCTTTTATGGGAAGCATTTGTAGTGCCATTGTTAGCAATGTATGCAGCACTGGGCGTGTGAACTGTGTAAGTAGAAATTTTACTTTTCCCAAAGCTCTTGCTCACTTTTATGCATTCTTTACTCAAGCAAACAGCAGGTGGCTTACATGAATAGTAGGGTTAATGAGACTACTTAAGTGAGCAGCGCTTCATCAGAGCAAGAGTAAAAAAAAATCGGAAACTGCTCCTCCATATTAGAGAATTTAGGAGTTCTCAGATAGGATTGAGCACTGTAAAGGAATTAATATTATTACATATTGAAAGAATAACAGATTACAATAGTGGGGGGCGGGGGTGTTTGTTCCAAGAGCAGCAGAGCTAATAAGATCTAAAGCTTTTGTTTCTTAATTCCTGAACTAATCCCTCTCCCTTCCCATGTGACATCACCCCCAGGTAAAGGAAGGCCGTAGGACAAGATGCCTGCTGCCTGGCCAACCAGCTGCTACCAAACACCAACTAGGAGAACTGAAAGGCAGACTTACCTTTTTCTTATCATGCACACCAGCCTTGTGCATGCTCTCCTTCTGCTTTGGATTCTTATGAGAAATATAGAAACACAGTCACCTCTGGTATTTCAGATGGGATTGATGTAGGACAACAAGTACACAAATTATTTGGAATAATGGATGGGAAGGTAAAACAATCCTGGAGTCTCTCCTTCCAAACACAAAAAGACATATCTTCAACTCTTCTTGAATGAGGCTGAAATTATCTTGCAGTTGTTCTCATTCAAAGCCCAGAATTGATCAAGTCCCTCATAAGTTTTAATCTTCTTTACTTTCAGAATAATTTATCTCAGAAATAGAAAGCTTGAATAAGAAAAAATTAAGAATCGTATACATTCCAAGGTGGATCATATACATTTTTATATCTTTGTGGATAACTTATGTGATTTCTCATCATGCCATCTTTGTGCCAGTTAGCATATTACCTTTGACCATTGTCAAACTGAGAGGTTGAAAACAGATTATTTTGTATGGTTTTAGATTTTGCTCTGTATTTTCTGCCTTCAATTTCTGCGTTTACTCGTTTGTCAATAAACAAGCAATAGAAATATCAATGCATTGCAAGAAAGATGCAGTTTAAATTGGGCGTAGTATTTGTGAAAGAGACAGTTTGCAGCTAGCAAAAGTTCTGACAAAGTTTGAAAAGAGTTGATTTTGAATATTGATGGATCTCAAATTGCAGCTACACAGTCAGGGGCCAGTGTTATCTGAGCAAATGTCAGGTAGAAGTTCACCTTATCATGTCTACTCAAAATCACCTAGCAGTCTTGCCTAGCAGACAAGGTTTATAAATATGAGCAGTTAATGTCTGAAAGTTAAGGAACTCACAAAGACCAAGCAACAAAGCAATCCAACAGAGGAATCTTCTTCCCACTTTCAAACTCAAAAAGTGATTTCTCTGAAGCAAAAGTGACTTTTTTTTTTTTTAGATAAAAGATGCTACAAATAAGAAAGATACTCCAGGAGAGGCTTTAAAGCATCTTTCAAAATTAGCAAGCATAAAAGCCCAATAGGTCAAGAATCAAGTCTTCTCCTATAATCGGTATTCAAACATAGCATTTCAAGCTCAAGCTCCTGGATCTGACCTTGAAAAAGTCATTTCTTCACAATATGTGTTATACTACTGTTACTATTCATCCACCTCTAAACACCTGGCATCAGACAAAGTTCAAAGAAATCAAACAATGAAATGACCTTTGAGGGAAAAAAAGTAGGAGCAGCACTAGGACAGGTCCAAATGCTGGAAAATGGGCAGTGATACTTGAAGCAGAGTATTGTGTGGTAAATGATTTTAACAATTATAAAGTTTAAAATATATTGCATTATAAAAATTAGTAGACTTAAAACGTTTATTGTATATATACATATGAGCATTTTCTTGCTCACATTTATTTTCTTGCTGCTGAGATTTGCATATTGCCTGGAATTAACTAATGTAAGAGTTAGTAGAAATTATATCCATAACTGTGCCTCCTTCAATTTTGTGCTTGAAAATAATTTCAATGATTCATGAAGTGGAAATGCACAATAAAGGTAACTAAGTAAAAATTACTGACTTCCAGAAATGAACAGAGAAAACGAATGATTTCTGAATTTTTATTTCTTGTATTCTTGGCATGAATTGCTACTCCTTTTTACTTGAGACCTTCCTGATTACAGCAGTACAAACCCTAAGTGACCTGCCTCTGGTTAAGTCCTGACATGATTCTCTGAACATCCCACAGCCTTCTACTTTAAATTTCTCATTAGCAATGATGACAGTTATGATCTTTCCCACAATATCATATTTAAGCATTCAGTGGCTATTAATAAAAACTTGATGTTATTCTAGCCACAGTAATTGTTGTGCATGCAAAGTTTGAAAGCTTTAGGTTAAGATAGATTAAGATGGCAACATAGATAAGTGAAACTCTGAAATTAGAAAATTCATCATGGATGCAATTTTATTTTCTCTACAATTAATAAATGCAGTACGGAAGTGAGCAATCAAATTCATGATCATATAAACAATCTTAGATGAGTCGAAGAAATCAGACTTTACTTCAAGACTGTAAGATTTTTGGAATAGATAAGGTGAGCAGTCCGCTTCTGGTTGAGCAGTCTCTAGAGCATTTAGCCTTATCAGTCAAAACTGGAGCCATGTGTGATATGTGAAACTCTTCAAATGGGCACAAAGAGTGAAATTTAACTCAATGACTTTTAAACCACGGTAGTTTGGGATGGTTTAGAAATTTCACTCTTCTATCACTGCAGCCATGCTTTACATTAGATTTATAAAATATCTGTGATTCTTGTGGGTCTTCCTATGGACTTATGGACCTAGAAGAAAGGATCCTCTCTTGAGTGAGGGGCTTTTTATGCCCTACCACCATTAAAAGAGCCTACTTTCTCCTAAATTGATCACACGCTGGAGAATTGTCAGATAGAGCAAAACTGAGGGATGCCTCCTACATTGGCTTCT
Organism: Tinamus guttatus; assembly: GCF_000705375.1. The sequence goes on from NW_010577831.1 coordinate 10,045, forward strand.
TTCCGCTTCTTAAATGAAAGGTTGCACTAGGAACAGGGTAATGTTAGGACAGTGGCCATGATGTGTTTATTCGCATGCCATGGCATAGTAGAGTTCTGATTTCTACTCTGCTGGTAGAGGCCTTGGTTAGAACCTGTGGAAGGAACCAAATTAAAATAGCTGGTTGGCAGATTACAGGCTTGCCAGTTTGACAAAGACGAATTCAAACATTGAAGACTGAGTTCTTCCCACTTTCTCACTCATAACAAGCAGATCTTGGGCTGCAGAAGATAATACAGCTTGGAATATTAAAACAGGTTTCTGGTTGCCAGATCTGCCTTCTTCTAATGTTGCAGCAGGTGTTCTGGACATGAACACCTAGAGACCCCTGAAGAATAGTCTTTTAACATCATCAGATATTAACTTTAATTTTCCTTTCTCCTCTCTCTGAAAAGTTATTCATATCCTGTGGGATTTTGGTGATGTTCATGGACATGACTCTGTTTTATTAATAAGATGGGTACTTTCAGGTTTTCATCAAAATCTGGTGTTTAGTTATATGTCTCAAGACGCATTTAAAGGACTTTTTCCAATGGTGCAAGTGGTATTTTGATACCTATATTACTGACTGAGTAATGCATCTGAATTCCCTATCCTTTACTAAGAAATTAATGTTTCCGAACTATCGTAGTAGTTAACGTGTCAAAACAGATAAAGCTTAATGGAGACCAATCATTTTTATGAACATCATATATCTTCAGATATGGATTATGCACTAATATAATCTTATGAAGTGTGGATTAGATGATTTCACTCAAATTTATCTGTGAAAAATATATAGAGAAAATGAAGATATATAGAGGAGTATATAGAGAAATACATAGAACTGGATTTCTGAATAGAAGTTTAAGTACAGAGTAAAGCTGCTGTGTTCGAAAAAGTTGCTCAGGACTCATTTGGGTGTAAATGGAATCAGAGTCCGGCTCTAGGAGTGACTTAACAGTGACTCAACAGGCTGAATTGTTGCTCCAATAGTAGCTATCAAAGGCATCTTGCGTAAATGACTAATATAATTAGCTTAAGGCTGAATTGTTGCTCCAAATAGTAGCTATCAAAGGCATCTTGCCTTTGCGTAAATGACTAATATAATTAGCTTATAGCATCACCATAGGCATTGGCAAAAGTAATCATCATTACTATCCATTGTGTTCACAACATCTGAACCATTCATTTGGAAGCCTGTAAAACAGAAACTTCTATCCATCTCAGGAGAACTTTGTTTTCACTCTCAACGCATTTTCTGCAGGGGCCTGTTTTCCATGCCTCCCCATACTCCTGCCCATTCTTAAGCTCCTTACAAAATGTGATTAGTATTGTTCCTTCTTGCTTTTTTTTTTTTTTTTAAATAGAGACAAAGATGGGGAAAATGTGTGTTTACAATTATAAAAAAAATCTGTTGTATACAAAACCTTGTCCTACTTTGTCTGCTCAATTGAACACATGCAGAAATAAGCTCATCAGATAGGTCCTATTTTGTTGTTCATTTCATTCACACAGTTCTGAAGTTATATGGGTGTAACCATGATGAGAATTTAGTTCATTGTATGCTTAAAAAGAAAAAGAAAGTAATGGAGCAATTTGACGTTTCATGATACGCTTCCATAGCCACAAAAAATACAAAGACATGATTTGAATGGGCTACCCAGTACCACAATACCTAGAAAACTAATCTGAGAGTGAATGTTTCTCTTTAAAAAAATGGACATAATGATTAATAACATGTTGGCAGCACCATTATTTTACTCTATACTACTCTTTAATATATACTATACTACTATATTCTATTACCTTTGGATCAGGTTGCCAAAGAGATGTTGTGGAATCTCTTTCTCTGGAAATTCAGAACTCACTTGGGCACAATCCTGTGCCACATGTTCTAGGTGACCCTGTGTGTGCAGGAGGGTTGGACTAGATGATCTCTAAAGATCCCTTCCAACCTTAATGATTCTATGATTCTACTCTTTCAATGTCATTAAATGTCTGTGAAATTGCAAATAAAGACTTGCCTTATTTTCTAATACCCTCTATTATAATACCCTCTTATTTTCTAGTATCCTCTATTTTCTTCTTCAATTAAAACAACTCTTGCCATGTACTTTGTCATTTTGAATTGTCTCAGCTGTGATGTTGAGAAGGGTTTTGGTCCTTTTAGACCCAAAGACTTCTCTTCTTGGCCTGCTAAAATGTTTATGTTGCATCTGAATTAAGAAGGCTGGAGCACTCAGCACCTTGCAGGATTAAGCATAGTCACACCTTCCTGTTTCTGATATCCATGTAATAGAGAGAGCAGCAATAGTAGTACTGTAGTAATTAACTTTCAGGAATCACTGAAAAAGCACCTCTTCAAATAGCCAAACAGGAATTCAAGTCTAGTCAGAGACTGTCTGGTGGCTAGATGCTGCCTGCTGCCTTGGGTGGTGTCTTTCACATTTCTGGAGTTCACCTCATGCTGCAGGCTATCCGGGAAAGTAGCTAGTGTCTTTGTGTAGATGACACACAGCAGATCTGAGGAAGTGAGTCGCTGAATAATTTGTGGATCAGTTTGTGAGTATTCAGTAATGTAGAATTTTGTCTGATATATCCTGTCTTGGACTTCTTGCATCTGCATAGATCCACTGCATGTATGAAGTTGGTCTTAGGTGTCTTTTCTCAGATCTTTTGCTTTTACAGCTGTGTTAACTTCTTCTGCTCTGGACTCCCTTTCCAACAGCAGGTTTGTCTCCCCTCCCTCATTTTCCACTATCATTCTGGATGTTCCATAAAAGGAAGATGGATTTCTATTATACAGCAAACCACTCTCAGATTATTCTCTTTCTGTGGTATCGATCATCCACAGTGACCTTCTGCCTGCAGCTTTCTTTCCTTTGGTGTTCTCCATAAGTTAGACATCAGCTTTATTTCTCTGAGATTGAAGGATGCCTTTCTTTTCATTATTTATAGTACATGTGCTTTGAGTAGGCAAACAATCACTGAGGTGATGCCTTTTTATTAATAATGCAAGCACTGTTCAAACCTATTGGTTTGTTTGTAATCTGGTATATGTTTTTTTTTTTAAGACAGATAAAAAAAAAGACTGGAAAAAAGTTCTAAAAGTTCAGAGAAATGACAAACAAACAGGTAGACGCCCAATGCCGAATTCATTTCTACGAAGCTATTATGTAACCTTTCCCTCCCTAAACCACCCACACACAAACACCTACACTCTTAAAAATTGGTACTCGAAGAGACAAAAACAGAAAAATAAAAAAGAAAAAGAAAACTAACTTCCAGACTTGCAAAAATATTCATAGGCTATGATTTAAATCTATCCAAAAAAAAGGTCAGCAGTCCTTTCAAAGATCTCATTAAAACTTGTGAATTTAAAATACTCAAATTTATTTATAAAAGCAATAGAAACTCTAGGATCCAGAACTCCTTATACTCCTGTTTTTTATTTACATGCTTGTTTCTTTTAAATAATGCTCCAGTTCTGTAAAAAATTATTGGACTATTTGTCATCCAGCCCACCCAGTTCATTGCTGTAGTCTGATAGTGGTAAGCCAGCTAAGCCAAGGCTGAAGGATTTTACCAGTTCTTGTGTGGTGCTGAGAACTGTTGTAGTTCTACTCATGGCTCTTTACTGTGGGACCTTAAGCTGTTCACACAGGCTGATGACAAGCACTTAAATTCTGAGTTAAACAATCTGAGTTAAGAGCATTCTGGTATTGGCTTATATCTCAGCTTCATAGTGAGAGAATGGCAGTTTGGATGGACGTGCTTTAAAAAGATAGGTTTTTTAGTCCCTTAACCTGTGTATCTGACTACAGCATCTGGGCTTATGTATAAGCTCAGCTGTGGAGTTTAATGCATTAGCATTTAAAAATAATGACCACCAAGAGGCAAATTAACATAGGAAAAAAACATTTGGAGATGCTCAGAGATGATATACACCAGGAAGGATATGCAGTTTTTATAGACAGTAGCATTTCCAAAGGGCATAAGAAAATGGAGGATAAAGAATAATCTTATGTCGCTTTAAGGTATGTGAGCTTTATGGATGCTCATTTTCAGCTGCAGTACCCAAGCAATGATAACTTTCAGTCAGTTTTTCCTTTACTCAGAGCTTTCTTTAAAGTCTCATGGCAGAAAATTGACAACATTAAGAACATAACTATTTATGTGCTTTTTAAAAATAAATAAATTAGAAAAAAATAATCCACATCAAGCTTTTTGCAACAACATACACTATTTAGGGCTCTGACAAACAATGCAGTTTTGAAACCAGCCCAAAACAAGTTGAAGATCTGTACTGCCATAGATTAATGCATTTATACCATATTTTACTCGTATTTATCTCTGCTTATATGAAATGATGTATTTTTCCTTAAGAACAGTACAGATAATACAGCTGGAGATTGCAGTTAGTGTTAGAGTGGGTAAGCACAGATAAGGATATTTCTCTTTGTGGAAGATGAAACAAGTAGAAGAAGAGTCTTTCAACAAAAAAAACACTCTTTCACAGCAGGGGAGATATTTGATGACCTACAATAAATACTATAAATGCCTGGAAGTGCTTTTATACACAAGTATTACTTTGTAGTAGGCACTTTGTAGTATGTATTTGCTATTCTCTCCCAACACAAATAAATAACAGGCTAGAGGAGAGTTATATAACTGAAAGATTAGGAAGATGATGAAAATATAGCATTGTCATTAGTTACTGTCAAAGGAGACAAAGATACCAGTGGTCTAGCAAAGAGCCACAAACTCAACATTAATTTGTTTGCTACAAATAGGCTTAGGACTAATGTAAGTACTGAAATAGGTTGATATAAGCAGCAACTGTTAATTACTGAGCATAAGTTACAGAGGAAAAAATTATCATGTGATGATACAGTTCAGCAGAATCTTCCCGATTAAAAGACAAATGGGAGCTCAAATGAAAAATGGAGTCTTGAACTGCAGAAAAAGTTTCTGTCTTTGGGGTCAAGTTAAGACTGGAAGATCCTAGAAATAATCCACAAATCTGCTCCTTGGCCTTGAAGTTTTTTGATCTACTTAAAGGGATGCTTTGAGGAAGAGATACTTCTCTTTAGAGAGGTATTTTCAATAATCTGGAAAGGGGAAGTAGGCCAAATGCAAAGAAAGCCATCTTGTGTTAGCCAAATTCTCATTTTCAGGACTACAACCTAAATACACATTGAAAAGCAGCACACACAGCAAATAAGAAACAAATTTGTTCCTTTCTGTTTATATGTGAATTTTTAAATGAAGTCACCTGTGACCTCTCTTCCAGCTTCTCAGGCTGCAGTGGTATGCTTATACCCAAGCATGCCGCGGCGCTAAGGGACCTTGTGTTCAGGCTGCTGTTTCAATACATTCTTCCTTTGGCTCCTGGAAAAAGATGGGTTTCAGCTGACTTTCTTTTGTGGTTTTTAGGAGATAGCAAGGTTAAAGAATTGTTACATGTGGAGAAAAGAGGTCAGGGTAAAGGAGAGAAGAGGCAGGAATAAATGCCTGAAATGTGAAGCCCTTGCAGTAGCCACTACCTTTGCAGCAGTTAGCAGTAGCCCCTTCTTCCTCTTTGCCTTCTGAAGCAGAGTCAGTGTATTACATATTTCTTTCCCTTTCCGGAACAAGAGATGAAATCGCTTCTTGGACAATGTTCCGATTGCTAAGTGCTAAAAGGCAGCGTAATCCAGCCATTCGGCATGGGTAGAGCTATGAACACGGGGTTGTATAAACAGGGAGCTTTCCTCGATTGAGGGAAACGACCAAAGGCTCATTCAGATATCTTTGTGGAACATCTTGTTTGAGCAAGCGACTCCCTTAGGGGATCCTCTTAGGACAGGATCTGCACAGAAGTCTGTAAGTAGCGCATGATGAGATTTTATAATGTAGATGTGATCACATACCGAACACAACAAAGATGTCGCAGCCAAATTAATAACATAACATAGCATTATACTTGTAAAAAGAGTCAAAAATGTAGGTAAATCGTAATTATAGGTCTCTCTCTCTCTCTTTTTTTTTAAAATGATTGTCTTTATTCATAATGAATGAATAGCAGCATTTGCTGGTAGCTTGACAAACATTTGCAATTTATTTTCTAAATTTTAAATAAAGCAAAGTGGTCAGTAGCCAAACCCTTCATATTAATAATATTTTGTTTCTGTTTTAAAAGACGTATTTCTTTTTAAGCTAGATCTGATCAACATACACAACTCTCTTTGCCAAAAATTAGAAGAAAGTTTTGTTTGAAATTGTCAAGATTTTTCATTAAATAAATTGAAAAAATGTATCAGGTTTATTCTCACATTGGGAAAGGCTTTTCTCCATTTTCTCACTTCTCTGTTTTTTTTTTCTTTCTCTTGATGAATCCTAACTCCTGTGCTACATTTAAAGCCTATGAACATCTCGCGGAGTGGGAAGCATTTTGGGCCTGCCAATACGTAACACAGCGCATAACCCTGCGACTGCTCTGTTCTCTACCCGCCCACTTTACAGCACAGGCTCCTGGCCTTACACTGAAAAGTGTTGAGGCCCTGCCAGTTTCTAGTCTGGGAGTTGTTTAGTACCTTTGAATACTAACTAGGTTGTTTTTACCCAACAGTAATATGTGACAAATTAAACAATATAAATTTTATCTTGATCTTAATTAAGGCAACAGCAATGTGCCCATTAACTTCAGTGGGACCAGGATTATATCAAATATTATTTAAACATTTATAATAGCATTAGATAATGGGTTTAGAATAATTAAGAATCTGTTGAAGAAATTTAGCTTGATGGTGGAAAGGAAAATTATGTCAAATGAACAGGAACTGTCGTTTATAGAGGCCTATTGAGATAATCTCGTTTATGGAGGGAAGAAAGCGAAGCTCATTGGAATATTTTGAGGCTTTGTCTGGGGGTCTTTGGGGGACTTAAGATTAAGAGTTTGAATATTAAACACATGTATGAGGTGGAATCAGCGTTTTTACAATCACACAAACTCAGCAATCAAGAATTTCCAAAAATTAATTTTTGATTGGTAAAATGAGATCCTATATTCAGTGTAGGCTGTTTCAATTAGGTCTCTGCAGATACACAGAATTAATGGGTCAAACAATTAATTAATGATATTAATATATCAATCACTTTTCTAATATATGTCTGAAATGAGTCAAGGGAAAAAATCTAATAATTAATTTGAAAACTACTATGATGCTTCAATTGTTTTTGAACTGGGAAAAAAGAATAATAATTATCAAGAATCAGAAAAACAGTATTACTTTTAACACTCCAAGTGGAGAGGAAAATTAAATAGAAATGTGATTGCAGCATCATTTTTTATCCTTATAAGGAGATTGGGAATGTCAACTATAATAGAAACTTATTATTTGTTATAAAAGATATATACTTGCCTTGGTCTTCCTCCCTTTTATTTATCTGCACAGTTCTTGCTCCTTTGGAAAGTCATGTCAACTCAGTAAGGAAACAAATGATGGTATGTGCTCTAAGTTTGATCCTTAACCCAGAGTTTTAACATTTTAGGTAATAATTTTCTAATTTTATTGTTATAATAAAATAAAGATGAACTCATTCAAAAGCCATAAGTATCATTCAGTGTCTTTTAAAGCATTTATAATTCAATACAAAAAAGGTCACTGGACAGGATGTGAAAGGGAAGGAGCATTGGAAGGAAGCGTGCATCACGTGAAAAAATGTGTTGTATGTAAGTTTTTTGTCTTGAGGAAATTATTGAGATTTTTAATGTGTTCATTTTTTGAGTAAAACACACTTCATGATTACACTAGTGGAGATGGAAGAAATATAAATTTTAAAGAAAAAAAAAGTCATAACATTTCTTTTGGGAAATACTTTGACCCTGCAAAACTATTGAGTTACAATATTATCATTATGAATGATAATTCACCATTGTCACTTCAACTTCTTCTTCCTGCCCTTTTCCTCTTACCGCCTCAACTTTAATGATGGGTTTGTTCTGTGGGATTGAAATTATTCAGCGAGGAAAGTCAGGACTGCAGAATCAATTCCAAATTTAGTAGGTTTGACCATGCAAACTACAGAATGTGAAGCAGATTTATCAGCCAACATGAAAACCAAGTTAGCAGACAAGCAAAAAAACAGACAAAATCTTTAGCAACAAAACCCCAGATCCAGCTACCTCTTCCTTGCAAAACAAGTTTGTATGTGCATAATACAGACAAATAATGACCTCCCCAAAAATATTTACAGAGCTAAGCTTGCTTTAAATGATACTCCAAGATTTTGAAGAATAAAGTGTGATAGAAAGTACTTAAGAGGAAAAAAAATAATTAAAAACAAATGCAAAATAAATCCATGTTTTTGATGCTATAATTCTTTAATAAAAGAATGCAGACAAATATTATTTTCGGGTACTAAAAAACAGCACTATGGAAGTAGTCACTTATGAAGTTGAGATACAGACGTTGATGCAGAAATATGAAACAACTAAGAAGTATTAAAAGGCACATAAAGCCAGCCTAAAACAAGTATATACATAAGAGTGGAATGATACTCATTAGATAACTGAGAATTCAGTCAGACTTTTGGGGGATATAAACAGCCTTGATAATCCAAGGCTTTTCCACTAAGACTTGGTCTTTCTTGCATTAGAAATATTTTTTCTCTTTTTATTTTACTGTCTCCTAGAAATTTCTGTTGTAATGCAACACTCACCATTTCTGTTTTTTGCTGTATTAGGTCCTCCTAATCTTTATTCCAGTCCATGACTATTGGGCATGGTGTAATGGGTGTTGTGTGCAGAAGAGTGATCTTATTCAAAGAAGTAGTTGTTGCTAAGTAGACATTTTATTAGCACTCATGTGGAGCAGCAACTTGCTGCAGAGTGAAAGCTTTTCATCTGTAAAGTGCACCTAAAACTACATCTTTCAACAGTGGACCAATGAGTTGGAAAACACATTTGGACTGCCTTAGACAAAATGCATTAAGTAAACAAGAAAAAAAAAAACAGAGAGAACTATATTCCAAATACCATATGGGTAGATCAGTGTTCAATAATTTATGTCATTTTTTGCACCAAGTATTTCTTATAGTGATTCCCTGTTCTCTTCGTTCAGTGTGTGCGTGAAACTACACAAAATATATTAATATTTCTTAAGATTAGCCAATGTTCCTAGCAGAGGGAGCCCCCGCTCCCCTGACAGCAGAGCCACTTTGTGTTCTCTTGCAGTCTTGTGCACAGCTGATACAGAAGTCTTCATTCTTTGTGTGGTGCTGACATCAGTCGATGCTGGTGCACCAGCAGAGATGCTCTGGCATGATAATGCACTTCACAAGCTCAGTTTCTTGCAGTTAAGCAAATATGGTCATTTTTGTTTCAACTGCATTTAACACACAAGGAAAAATACCCATGTCAAGAGAAAAAAAAGGCTTTTCTGGGCCTCAGAGAAGATACTATAAACAAAAAGGAGAAACAAAAACAAAAATAAAAACCTAGAAACCCTACCTGCTAAAAAGCTTTAGAGCTTTCTTTTTTTCAGTTCAGTGAATTGATTCTCTTTAATGGTTCACTAAATTGTGAGTAGTATATACTCAGCTTCCACTGCTATAGTGAGAGTATATGCTAACGTGTCTTTGGCCAGCTTAGAAACCCATGCTGAGACCTAGCATGCCACAGCTATTTGGGTAGGGATATCTGAGTTAGTTTGTTGAATATAATTGCATCAGAGACATAGCCCGTATCAGAAGATTTGAGTGTCTAATCACTGCCCGTTGGGCAGTATGGATTTTAATGGACGCATTCACTGGGATGTATTCCGTCTATGGGATGTGTCTGCTTTGGGCAGCTGGGTTAGAGTGACTTATTAGAAGTTAAAGAACACTGCCATGTTTGGCACGGCGCAGAGATCACTCTACAGCTCTTAACATGGGTGATAAAATGGAGAACAAATAGTTACTTCCAACCTGTTTTGCATAAAATTACAAGAACACAGAAATGCCCTGTGGGAGCCGTCAGGTGGTCCGTCTCTCCCAGGACTCCACTTCCATCTGGGGCAGTATGTATGCGGGGAAGGCACACAAGCCTGCCCTCTCTCCACAATCTCCTGCCCTCCCAATGACTGTGATCATGAGATTAGGGATGTTAGAGGATATATCCCTGCCTGATCCCTTATCATGTCTGCTAACGGACCTGTTATCCGTGAATTTGCATACGACTGATACAATCTGTCTCTACAGCCTCCTGTGGCAGCAGGTTCCCAAAGTTCCCTCACCACTGGATTAAAGAAGTACTTCTTTTCCCCTGTTTTAAGACTGTTTCCTGATATTTTCACAGTATGTTCTCTAGTTCTTGGTACAGGTCTTTGTGAAAGACAGTTCTGTATTCACTTGAGATATCACCTTCCTGATTTTGTGAGTCTCAGTCCTCAAGCCATCCTCTCTCCAAACTGGAATCCAAACCCTTTATCCTTTGTTCATAAAGCTATTGCTACACCCCCTTAATCACTCCCTCCATGTTTTCTCTAACACTACTGTGCCTACCACTCTACTTTGTTTTAAGATGCCCAGACTGGAGTTACAGTGACACTGGATGCAGCAAGCTTTTACCTAGTGGATTTTTTTTTTCTTTTTTTGACACTAAATATCTTTCTTAACATTTTTTTGGTCTGGTATTGCAAACTAAATTCATAATTTCAGAGCTCCCTCAGTGATGACTCCAATAATCTTTGAAGCTTATCTGCCATGAAGTGTTTTGTGTACTCATTGAATGTGGCTTTTGTAGTTTCTCACTGTCAGTGTGGCACCTGACTTTCTGAAGGAAGATTTGGTACTATATTCTTCAGATCAATTATGATGATAATAATACTGATTCCAGCATTGATTAGTAGGGATTCCTGAGATTTATACAGACACATCTACGACGTTATATGAATATGTTTTATAACAAATCAGGTTTTCTTATAATGATTTGTTAGTTATGATCCATTCCTAAATGTTAATAATATTTAAGGTATAATCTAATAGCTACTTTAGGCTTCAAATACATCTACTTTCATTCCGGAGTATTTACTCTCTTAGTTTTTAATACTTAGAAATAATTAGACTTCATAGGAAGTCTAATTTCTCATGGAAAAGTCTAATTTCTCATGGAAATGTACCATTACTTTCTGTGAAAGGCTATCCACTTCTCAAGGTCCCAGTACTAGCAAAAAGAGTAAGGAAAGATTAAAAATTTTCAAATTAAATGTGACTTTTGTACAAATTGAAATACCAAACACTTGTCTGCTTTCAACTCAGCTTGTGCACTGTGATATTCCCCTGCCCCGGCAGTAGGAGTAATAGCAGAGAGAGACTCATTTGATAGTGTCCTTTTTGCCTGGAGTGAGGAAACTGCCTTTCCAGTATGTTAGTTGTTGACTGTCATTTATTCTGCAGTTATATCAAATCTGTTCTTGGACCCATTCTTTCTTGGAAAGTGGCAATCTGTGAATGACATTTTCAGAGTATACCTCAATACAGTGATTTATTGAGGCAATATTTCATCCAAAAAAGTCCTTTAACAAGGTTTTTACTCACTAGATGATACCATCCAGAGAAAGGAAATCTGAGTTGCTGCTTAATTGTGTAATAAAAGGTATGCCAGGAAGCAAGATGCTCTTGAAATCCTAAGCATGTTTGCCTCTAGGTATACTGGCATCCTTACACCTTCATTCACAAGCATGTTAGTGTGTTGAATAGACCTCCATACCTGGTCGCTAAGGTCTTGGTCTCCTTGACAACTAAACTTTTCAAAGATTACATGAAAAATATTTTCTTTAGCCCTCAAGCTATTTTAATGCTTTAAAATGTCAGAGAAAAGATCCTTTAGTCCCATGAGTAAGGAAGAGGTGGTAATGGAGAGGGAAGAGGATCTTTACAAACATGTTTACAGAATAAC
>NW_010577831.1:37920-47920 GCF_000705375.1 Tinamus guttatus
AGAAGATTGGCCAGTCATTTTGCAAGCAGGACAGAGTCCATTGTTATGGTCTGTTCTCTTTCCATGGAGATATCTGAGAAAAAGAAAATCAAGTATTTTTAAAGCTTTACATGATATCCGACTAAATTACTAGAGGTGAATGCTTCATGCTTCCTAATCAGCTTTATTCAGTAGAACAAAGGCAGAGATTCAGCAGTACATGAGACCTGAATTTGTGTTGACACTCTCAGGCATCATGATGAAAGAGCTGAGAAAAGAACATGGATAAAAAGTTAAGGCTTACTTATTTATCCACAGCAAAAGGAAGAGACTAAAGGAGCCAGGACATACGCTTAGCTTCCCTACTCTCTAACCAGAATCATTAAGGGAGCTATGTGGCAACTATATCTTTCTCAAAGCTATGGTTTAAGGAACTAGCTTTCTCAAAGCTGGTTTCCTTTCCCGTACTTATCCGATAATGAGGTGATTCCCTATCGTGCTTCGTGAAGTCTTCAGCTAACCCTTTACACGTTTCCTATGTATTTTCCAGCTTTGCTGAGTTAATAGCTGTTCAGAGAAAGAATAACATTGTAATTATTCTGAACTCTCAGCAATAAATGCAATATTATATCCTACCTTCCCCAAGAATGACATAGCCTAAAAAATGATCTTGACTTTTTCTTTCTGTGACAAAATTTTGGTCAAACAGCAGAAAAAAAATGTGCAGCTACATAAATGAGCACTTAAAATCATATGAGTCATATTCAGTGTGAATGATTTTGAACATACTAGAACATAACTGGGTTAAATTTATCACCCTCCATTTTAATTTCAAAGATGTAGGAGAACATGTAGCTGAGGATTTTCTAAAAGAAATAGTGATTTGTGTGCGTTGAGGGTGGTGGTGATATTGCTTATAGTTTTATTCATTTAAGCATATCTTATCACTCCTCCTTTTCTTCCTTCTTGGAGGGCAATGAGAGAACCCAGATGCCAAGCTGTGGAACATGTTCTTCTGACACTAGCATCTGGCTCCTTGGCAGAATCCTCCAACTGTCACGCTGACAGCTTTCCTGTTGTGTCCTCGTATATTTTTATATAAGAAATTTGCAGATGGGTCCTCTTCTCAAACTAATAAGCTATTCTGTTGACCCTTATCATGCAGAAATGTGTTGGTTTTATCTGTTTGTGAATGAGACCTTGGCCAAATATACTTCAAAAAGGATACTTCTCTGTTCGTCTCTGAATTTGTCTGCAAGCTGTCTGGGAAGATGCCAGAATCCTATTACACACCCTTTTTGTGCCTTTAAGCAGTAAGTCCTTCATTCTTTCTGTTGTACAAATAGATTGCACTTTTTGCAGCAAGCACACTTGTAAAATACAAGCATATTTATTTAATAGTTTCAGTGGAAAAAAAAAAGGGAAAAAAATCTTTTCCTTGCAATGGGGAGAAATATGTCTTGATTTGCTATGTTTTTTTTAATTGGACATCTTTGTTTGTTTATTTTTAATTTGACATTACCTCATATGCTATTGCCTTGAAGGATTTTTTCCCCCAGAGGTTTGCCAGAGACCTCCAATGCAGAAGCTTTACTGTGTTACAAAGGTAGTTCAGTTATATCACTAAAAACAAAACAAACCAAAACCAAAACCATATAATTCACTTATTAATGTCCTCCAGAATCTCCTGGCATTTTTTAAATGTACTTTTCATAGCATTGCATTGTCCAGCATTGCATTTACACGCATGCCCAAATTGAGCAGATCATCGTGAGTAGTCCCTGTGACTTTACAGAGAAACACAGTTGTGCTTCAGTTTAAGACCGTGCTCAGAGGGTGCCTGAAGTGCCCCATATAATCAGGATGACAGTATAGTGAAATATATGAGAATATATGAGAATACTGAAAATTCCTAAGTCACTTTCTACTGCTCTCCTCCCCTATAGACCTCTTTTTATTAATGCCATGTATTTGCCTTCCCCCTTTGCTTTTCTCCCTCCTCCCAATAAAAAGAAAGCCCCCAACTGCCCCTGATCTCAGGTCTCCTTTAAATGAGTAAGACGAAATGCAGATAAAAAAATCCTGAAAACACACACACCAAAAATTATCCCAGACTCTGCTCAGTGGATACTCTTAGCTGCTTGGGTGTTAGGTGTGGAGGCTCTGCAAGCCCTTAAAAGCTGGCAGGCACTCACTGAGAATATTTTGCCATGATTCACGAGCCCCCTCAGCCCCTGATCTCCCACCCCAGCTCCACTCCCTCCTTAACTCGCCCAGCAGAAACTCAGATATGTGTGCTCCCTGATGGCCATGTGGAAGAGAGCCATCTCCAATGGAGCCAGGTGGATTCCACCGAGCACGCGCGCCGTATCCGCACCGGGGGAACATCCGCCGAGCTTGACGGCTCTAAGCTCCTCTTAATTTATTCTTCTAGCAACAGATATTAAGACTTGATGGACACTGGTTTCTTGTTTGTTGCTTTTGCAATAAATAAAGCCACAATGAGTAATTTTATTATTCTCCCACCCTGGTTGTTCACTTTGTGCAGGTCTTCCAGGAAAAAAAAATTGAGTCAGCATTAAAGGAAGAAGAGGTAAGTTGCTACAGGTTTCTTATTCTTATTATCACAAAAAAAGAATCTTTATAAATTTCCAACAAATGCAAGTTCACAATCAGGTATGTACATGACTATTACATTAACTCTCGCACTGTTGCATATAATTTTATCATTTCAAACTTTGTCATAAATGAAATAAATGGCATTAGAAGTATCCAGGGTAGTTCATAAATATCAATAATGAATTTTTACTTTAAGTGTTAACTTTGATGAGGACAGGATTTCATTCCAGTTTCCCAGCCATAAACTGCAAGTTATTTCCTGCTATTCTCTTGTTTTTGTTTCAAACATTCTGATTCACCACTGGGTTAATGATCTACTCAATACTGTCTCCAGGTGATTTGGCTGATATCTCCATGGCCCTGAGGCACTATACCTTCCAAAGAACTGAGGGGAACCCAAGCAGTGATATTATGAGAGAAATAGAGAAAGAAACAAAATACACCAGCAACATATCAACGTTTCATTTATGCCACTCTCTGATTTGAGCCTACGTGCTTTTTAAAGCATTTATCACACAACCTCAAGTTCCAGGTTGTTCCTGATTGCGTAAATAGGTAAAAGTGATATTTGCTAAAGATGCTCAGAGAGTCAAGAAAATAAACTCTATCTTGAAGTAACATCTGCAGTACAATTACAAGAATCTTTACAGATTAAGGTTTTTATTATATATTACTGACTATTATTGTGACCAGTACATAGTTTCCTCCTATTTTAATATCAGCTTTAAATGAGAATTATCACACCCATGAAGTTTTGAAGAATGAACTTCAATTCTTACACGAGCCATGTAATTTGTAGACAAATCACTTAGTTTATCTTATCCTTCCTGTAAAATAATGATAATATTTTCTTGTGTTACAGAGGAATTCCAAGAATAAAATTGTAAGTGTTATAGTGATGAGGGCCATAATTGAAGTTTGTGATTTTAAGCAAATTCAAGACATGCAAAAGGTTAGTTAGCAGATTGAGGACTTAGATTCAGGTTTCAGAATTTGAATATTGAGGATTGTGATGAAATTTGGAATTACTTTAGTTCAAAAGGGAAAAGGTGAGTTTTACAGCAAGAGGAAAAAATCTTATTATAGATTAAGTATTATATAGATTAGGTAGATTAATTATATAAATATAGAAGTCTTTGGATGAACAAATACCTTAAACATTAAAAGTAAACAGAGCCTACCAGAAGAACTATGTCTTAAATGTCAGCCTGTGTAGAAATCAAGCTATACTGGTCTTTTGAATTAGCACAGAAAGCAAATGTCCAAAAGCAAAAGTTTGTTAATCCTGTAAACAAAAAGAAGGAGGAATTGGTTCATCTATATACTGATTGTGGGAGGTAAGGGTTAAGGTAAGGTTAGACTGACCTAGGATTGGATCAACTGCTGAATAGATACTTTGCATCACTTTTCAGTAAAGGTGATGACTAAATGATTCCATGTCTGTTCAGTGCAAAAATATGTTGTTCCCAAATTCAGTCATAGACTTGACTGTTGTCCTTATTTGATGTGTATTCGATGGGTCCTCCGAGGTCATGCAGATGAAGAGGTGCCCCATTATCTGTTCTCCCTGTGGCTTCTCCCCCTGTCCCCATTTTTCTGTGTCTTTGTGTCATCACAGTAGACCAGTTGTGCAGTTTCTATTTTTATCTTGCCTTCTTAAGAGACAGTTCTAATGTTTTCAAGCTGCCCAATCTCTTCCTGCAAATACAGATAAGAATCAAGTTCTTTTCCAGTCTTCTACTGAAGATAACAAAAACTGAATGCAACATTCTTAAAACCTGCTGAAATTTGAAGAGTTTCCATTGCAGCATGCTTTATTCAACAGTTCAGCACAAGTATCTAAGTTGTGCTGTGTCTATCTAAAAGGTATCTAAGGAAAAAAAGGACAGAACAACAGAAATTGTATAAAAGCATAAACAAAAAATAGATTAGCTATACTCAAAATCAGAGGAGGTAGTAATATCCAACCTTAACACTAACAGAATATACAAGCCTAATAGCAAGAATTTTTAAGTAATATGCATATTTAGAAGTACTATGAAAAGATTAACAGCAGCAAATGTAATAAGTATCTACAGGTATGAAAATGAAGTAAAAAGGTTATCCAAGCAACTACAGACCTGTTAATATGATTTCAACAGTGGGTAGTCTTAGAAGAAGTTTTAAAAGAAAGGATGTGAAGATAAATTGTAAGTGTGTTAATTATACCATTAGTTTAACACAGGTAGATCATGTTAGATAAATCCAGTATCATTTTTAAGGAAATAATAGATTTCTTAGAAAATATAAATGGATTAGACTTTATTCTAGAAGATGGAAATTATTTTTATAGGAGAGTTAGAAGAAAAGAGGATTGCCAAAAGAAGACTCTTTTGGCCTTGAAAATGATCACATTTAATATATTAATTAGTGTTATAATATCAAGAGGTATATGTGTATTTGTGAAATTCACAGGTAACATTAAAAGGGGAAGCATTGCTGTAACAGAGGACTTGACCATCAAATGAGAAAAAATAGATGATTTCATTATAGAATGATGAGGTGAAATTTATAAGCCATGGATTGCAAAACCAGGTGTTTACAGGCCAGTAACTGGAATTATTCTTAAATATGATGTTTATTTATCAGTGGAAGATAATGAAAAAGAAATATGGGTATGCTGGTTGTCATGGATGATGACTTTCTGTTGCAACACAGAGAAACACTGAAAAGGCTAATATAATTGTAAGAGGCACTCTAAGACAGTTGTAGTATGGAAAGTGTTATTTCATTGTTCAAAGCATTGATGGGGGCTCAAAGCATTTCAAATATTTTATTAACTTCTGGTCATCTATGTTCATGTAAGATGACCTTAAAGCATAACATAGGCAGATAAACACTACTTGTATGCTTATATAAATGAAGACTTAATCTTATGAGAGAGATTAAAAGAGCTGACTTGTTAAGCCCAGAGAAACTTAGGATGAAAAGAGATACGCTGATTCTTCCTAAATACATTCAGGAGGAAATGATAGGGACAAAGAACAACTATTTAAGTGAAAAAGTGATAGTAGCAGAAGATCAATGAATCTAAAATGATTATGAATAAATTCAAAAAATTTTAGATAAATTACTTTTTGGATATTAGCAGAATGTGTCCAACTTCTCTTGGACTGAAGCTTTTCCATACAGTAACAGTGTAGAGAAGAGAAATTGCCTAAATAGTTATGGTGACTTACAGAAAAGTTTGGATACTTAAACAGGTTGATTTCCAGGGCAGGGAAGTTTGTCACGGATGTATTTGAGTGCCTAGTGTGTTGTTGTAAGCATGGGAGACTGATATAAGAGTAAATTGCAGTTTGCTTGATTCCTTTTCATGCTGTAGCCATAGCATATTTCAGAGATCCTGGTGGTCTCTCAAAGGAGCCAGGAAACAATTTCCTTATCTCCCTTCCTAAGCAAAATTTGGTGTCTTTACTTCTGTGAAGCACAGGAGATATTGGCTAGAATTGAGAATAGGATGTAGAGAGAGCACATGTGCAGTCCTAGAAATATTATCAGCTGCGAATTTAATCTATCTCCAGACTTGGACAAAGGTGGAAAGGTTCTTTGTTTTCCGCTTTCTTTTCAAAGTCAGAGGGTTTTTTTTGTTTTGTTTTTGTTTTTGTTTTTTTGTTTTGCTTTGTTTTGCTTTCCCTTCCTCTGAAGTTTGGGTATGATCACTTGCTAGGATCACTGGGATTTATGAAGCATCATCAACCCGCCCTTGGAGAGAACCTTTCTTGTCCTCTTCTTCCAGGACTTTATGCCAGTTTTTCATTATGAATTAAAATACAAGAGGAAGCAAGCGTGACTTTCTGGTGGCATGTGACATATAGCTTATATGAAAACCTCTCAGAGGAACCTTGGCTATGCAGTTGCATCTGATAGTAGGGGCTGGACTTTTACAGAGCATGACTCCACGGTCACATATATCTTAACTGCACTGCCACAGCTTACCTAGTACTCGTGTTGACCTGTTGTGCTCTGCTTGCTTAAATACCTGCATATCAACATACCAGCAATATGCCCTGGTCAGATTCAAAACAACTACAGTAATACAGGCCATGTATTTCTGGAAAGAAAAGAAAAAAAATAAAAAAGAGGCTTTACAGCATACCTGTTAATTTACAACTTTACAATGTCGTTATTCCTTTTTTTTTTTTTTTTTTTTTTTTTTTTTTTCGGTAATGAAAACCAAAACTAAACTGCTTGGGGTTTCACATATGCTGGAAAAACCACTAAAGATCTATGCAAAATTTTCATGGTATTTGTTTCTCTCTCTCTGATTTTCAACATAATTTTTACCCGAAGACAGTAAGACTTTGACAACTCAGAACTGGCCATTCTCAGAGTGAATCATTTGTAAATTAGTGGTTTTACAATGGATCTGAGAAAATTCTAAGTTTCAAACTGAATTCTGGCTTCTCACAGACTCAAAAGGAGATCGGTGAACTATGAGAAACAAATCTGCCACACAGATTCACTCATCCTCATGTAAACTGAAACCAGTGGATTTTGAGTACTGGTAGCATAAACTTACGGTAATATTTAGCAGAAATGTTTGAAATCTCTTATTCCAATTCTAAAATTACAAAAAGTTAACAAATATCAAGATTTTAGGATAGAAAAAGATGAACTTAAGCTTCATCTGACTGCAACAGTGTGGAAGAAATTATATATATGATTATGTTAAAGAAGACAATTCATTTCCGGTCCCTTGTCACTATCACATGGTCTCATAAATACCGTATCCATATCTCATAAGTGTCTTGCCTAACAAACCCATTGGATATTTGCAGCTCTCACTTGCTTTAAGTTGTCATATATATATGTATAGTCCGCTTTAAGCGCTGTGCAATTTGAATATTCTATTGCTTCTAAATACTGAATGATTGTGCTTTTTCAATATATAAAGCACACAATGCAAATAAACCCTAGAAACCCTAAGGTTCTAATGTGTCAGGTTATCCTATATCAAAGATAACAGCAATGTATATATATAAATACACATCTATGCATGTGGGGAGGCCCAACTATGGACATGACTACAGATTAGGAAATAAAATTTTGTAAAGAAGAAATCAGTAATAACAAGTCAAATTAGCATGCAAAGAAGAAGATAACGAAAGCAGCTGTGTTTGGAGGATTTTTTTTTTTCAGAAGAACTTCAGAGATTTGACTACTATAGTTTGAAAGTCTTCTACCCGCTTCAAGCTTCTACAATTGTCTTATCTGTAAGATCTACCCTAGCAATATATGTAAAGGATAAATTACTTTGTCTTTATTTTTAATTATTATTTTTTTTAATTATAGAGACTACTGTAGCAAAAATGAAAATTGAAATATTTAAGATTTATTGATACATGAAATGCAAACCAGTAGGAGAATCTCCCAAGCAATGGTTACATAGCCGTATGCCATAAAGTCTGACTAAAGAAAATGCATTGAACTGCCTTACTAATTACATTACATTATTAATTATTAAAATGTGCTTATTATGTTACATAGCTTGAAAACTATTTTGGCTTGAATAATACACTAGTAGTTGGTTTTAAAGAACTTCACTGTATTCACTGAGTTTTACATCAGGGCAGAATGTAGAAGCTTGCTTATGGATATAATAAATAACTTCAGAAGAAAGTTAGGCACACTGAGGTTACTTCCCAACCCTGAAGACGCCTGGATTTACTAGTTACCTAACTCTGAGCTGTCAAATTTACAATTGTGTCTAAATTTATTCCCAAGAGTGTACGAACACCCTTTGCTCAGACCTCTATCCCCAGAAGGGTCAGGAAATCAGACTGGGTAAAATTACCTGATTTTTGAGTGGAGAAACCTAAATCTTTCTTTCAACATTTTTTTTTCAGCAGCTCTGCTTAGCTTGCTGGTTTCTGAGAATCCTATTCATAGGTGTCAAGTTCCTTCCATGCAAGTAAGACAAGCCAGGCTGCATAACTATGTAATACCATGTCTAAAAGTTAGGTATCAGAATATTTATGCCGTTTAGCATTTGTCACAACCCTTTGCTGATCTAGCCCCAGGTTTATGTGAATTTGTCTGGCAGCATTCCTCTTACTGAAGATCATTTCAGCAAAATATCAGTGCACACAGTCCCGTGGACTGAATCTTTTCTAGGTGTTGTAATAGTGTTTTTCATGAAGTCAGTAATTTTAGGTTAGTGTGTTTTTCAGGAGAGAAAAATGAACAGTCTAATAATTGCAGGACATTACATTGACCTTGACAAAATGTGCAAATCAGCAACATGGTACATACTTAAAGATTTACCTTTAATGAATTGTTATGATAGCACAATAGCACACAATGAGAGGTGATCATACTATTTTGCTAATATTTTTAGCCTGCAACGCTTTCTCAGGCACATGAGTTGAGCAACTATAGCAATATACAGGTAGCTAGCCACCACACAGCACCATGTAGGCAGTTCCTTGGGTAACTCACAGCCTCACAGTGCATATCTGAAGAATAAATAGGCTTTTCCTTGACATACTTGTGTGGATGTCTTTTAAATCTTGGACTATCTCCTGCTTTCATTCACACCACTTACCTGTAAGTCTCTATTTCAGTAGAATTCTTCATACCCAGGACAAGGGCAGAGTAAGAGCAAGCACAGTAACACAGAATCTATGGGGGAAGGAATAAGTTGGAGTGTGGGTGAAAGCAGGGCTGTGGGCTCCTATGCTCAGCAGTAAAAGGGCAGACTTTGCAGGCATTTGCAGTTGAGAGCAACCCTCTTCAGTGCAAACTAGCTCTGTGTCAACACATGGGATTTAGGGACTCACTAGACACTTTTCCTTTGTCATGCTAGCTCATGTTAGTTGATTCAAGCTCACATTCATGCTTAAGGTTTGTGGCTACTCAAATGTCTACAGTTTGGCTTACACTTTAGACTTGTGAGATGTTATTTAGGATTAACTTTGGTTCGAATCTTGCCCATAAAGGAAAAACGCATGCAACTGGTATTAGGTTACTTACTCATGAGCTCAATAAGTTGGCAATGTGAACCTCAGGACTTTCAAGCCAGTCCTCAGGAAAGGGTACCTAGGTGTTACGGACTCACGACTGCAGGTATGCACCACAGACCGTTATTCCTCCGAAGCAGAGAGTTGGCTAAGTTTTGATATTCAGGTGGTAACCGCTGAATCACTGTATCACAGAACCATTTTTACAGGGGGCTTTGGCAGAAAACAATTCATTACTGTTACTCTATAAGCAGACTTGTTGAGCTTTTAGAAGCTGAATTACAGCATGAGACACAGAGTAAGAAAAGTTAGTGGGTATATTTATAAAGCTACAATTGGCTCATCGTAGAAATTAAGAGCTAGCAGAATCTGGAGGCATCTGGAAAGTTGCATTTGTTTTG
>NW_010577831.1:50420-56456 GCF_000705375.1 Tinamus guttatus
ATTACTCATTCCAAAAAAAAAAGAAAAAAAATAATTGATAGCAGAGTAAAAGCTAAGCAGACTGTTTGTTTAATGCACATTTACACAAGCTACATAAAACATAAAAATTAAAACCAAAAGCACACTTTGTATGCCTTAGTATTTCTCCATGTGCTTATGTAGATTTATCAATTTCTTACTCTGGCATTTGGGTTTCTGAAGACACAAAGAACTTGACAATAATTAGTAGTCTACCTTTCAGAGTTAAGAGCACACCTACCTAAGAACATATTTCAAGACTAGTCTGAATATCTGCTCCAGCCAGTTTCTGTGTTGTTGCTTATATGGATCATTTCTCATTTCCTTTGTTGCATTCCTCTGCGCATACATAAAGAGTTCAACTTTAGATATCTAAATTAGGAAAGCACCCCCAAGTTTGCAGATGGTATTGTATTTCAGAGGATTTTATTTCATGGATGATTTGATTTAGCCTCCAGCCCACAGATAGGTAAAGATAATCCCTAAGTCTAAGCTTCTCACAGGAATCTCTAAGTTTCTTCAGGAATAGAAAACAAGATCCAACATATTGCATTGGTGCTTCTAGAACCAGTGAGACTGTTGTGCCACCTTCCTATTACATAATAATTAGTGCCTGTAATTTGGCACTTCTACTTTCTGTTTATGTAGATCAAAAGGTTTTCAAAGCATTAAATTTCAAAATTTCAGGACATTATTGTTCCAATATAATGATCACTTCTTATTTGTTTTACACACAAATTTCAAACAAGTATACTTGATCTTAATATCTCGTTTTTCAGCTTTGGAGCTCCATTGCAAGGTTTACGCCTAAACTCTGATATGTTCATTCATCACTTATACATACAAACATTGTAAAACAACATAATGAATATAGTAGCTATGAAAGATAACAATTTCAGTTTCACAACTCTATAACGCTATTGAAACAAGGATGAAGAATGGGAGAAACTTTTTTTTAATTACAAAAAATGCAGTGGATATATCACTCCAGTTCTGCTCTAAGGACAGGTCATGTTTTTATAGAACCTGCCTTTTAATATCCATAGTTGAAATGTCACTAACATCTTACTTGGTTTTTATTTTGGAGTTTGGTGGACTGATTTGTATGAAAAGAGCAGAGAGCATAGAACATGCCACTACCAAGTTTGTTTTGTTTTATCAAGGCTCAGAGGAAAGAAAAGTTCCACCTCTTCCATTGTGAGATGTCTCAGGATTTGTATTGCAGAGATGAACAAAACAAAGTATTTTTTGAGCCTTCAGAAAATGTGAAAGTGCATATTACTGCAGAAACTGTGACTCTCGCTCCTAGAGTATGACCAGAGAGAAAAGAATTTGTTACGCAGCTGACCTAACATTCACCGTTTTACCAGCTATGTGTATTATCTGATATTTCCTACTTGTAACGAAATTTGATGCATGAAACTCCCCAGGTATGCTGCAGACAATATATCTTTATGGAAAAAACAAAACACATTTTTGCATAGTTTTTCCTTTTCATAAGATGAAGCTCTAAGCTCTTACTGTTTTATCTGTAGAGGAGAATTAAGGTAAAGCTATTGTATGAAAGAGAACCAGTTTTCCTATTAAAAAAGTCTAGAAAGCAAGTTCTCCTGCTTAATGAATTCCATTTCAAAGAACCGTGAGACTTTAGTACATGCATTATTATTTCTGCTTTTAAAATCAGGTGCTCCAAAGTTATCCCTGTACCAATCAACTTATGCATGTAGTAATCATCATGTCAGTATTCATATATGTGGTTCTTAGCATAAGAATTACAGTCATAGATTTATTTAGTTCACAGAGAGTATCCCATCACTGTTACTTACTGATTTAAGAGCTTCAGGATTGCCTTCCATGCTCTATATATAGGCACAGTCTGTCTATTAATCATATATATTGGATTTGTTTCTTTAAATGAGGAAAGCAAGAGAACCAGCCCTGTCTCGGCGTCTTCCTTATCACTAGCTTGTGAGAGCTGGGTAATGATTGAGTAGGTGGCTTAATGCATCAGAACACAGAAATTCTTGAAGTGGAAGAGAGGGTAGCATGGCCAGGGGCTAAAGAGTGGCTGGGTAAATGCGTGGGTGGTTTTATACTTAAGGAAAGGTGTCTATATACAACAGTAACAACTCTGCTTGAGAATAATCCAGAATAAAAATGTCAGGTTTCTAGTTTGAGTCCTCTGGGGTCCAACTATTGGGAGCAAAACATAAAGACTTACTGTGGATTATTTTGACATTATCTTAGGCAAGCTTCTATTTGCAACTTAAGAGTCTTCACCTGAAAGCCTGACCTATCTGGGTCAGATTTGTTTTTCCATACAAAACTTTTCAGAGGTTTGTACTGTTAGAAATTCTAAATATTGTTTTAGACATAATGAAATGTCTGGGATCTCTTAGGATGAGTAGTACCTGTTTTGGTTAAAGAAGGAAGGAATTTATACAGATTTAACCAGGCACAAAAGATTGAGTTCAGGATTTGCAAATATTTAAAAGTTATTTGATATACCTAGATCAAGGAGCAGCTGAGCTGCCTGTTGTCTAGTCTACTGATGAGATTGAAGACCTGGCAATATCACCATATTACAACTTCCTTCTGGTCCTGTACACTCAGATTGTATTCTTTTTTGTGCAATATTAAGCACACACTAAATTTAATCTCACTATGGAGACAGGAGGTGGCCAACAAGGACTCCCAGAGGTAAGGTTAAGAAAACCACTTCTGAATTCACAGACATATCAAAATGACCAAATGATATATGCTCTAGATTTGCATATATACCCTGGAATAATTGTAATTCTCAACTGCAAACAGACAGACTGTTTTAAATAATTCCTCAGTGGTGAAATTTCTTTTATGCAACTCTTTAGTAAATAGTAATCTAATCAATGCAACCTATTTATTAAGAAGAGATGAGGTATTTCATAAAAAATCCACTCAACTAGAAAGACAGTGAGGCTTCTCAAGCCACCATGGCGAGACAGGTTGATGTTTTGTTTCTAACTATCCAATAAGATTGCTCAGATTAACAGGTCACTCAGACTTTTTCAGGCTCTCTGAGTAATGGTGGGACAGGCAAATGCACCAGATAGGCTTTTTAAGTAACTACACAGATAAAGTCTGGACAGTTTTACTATATATGACTTGCCAGCTCAAGCAGAGAGACTGACAGTGTGGAAACAGCTTGTCAGAGCTCAGGTCATGGTTAAAAACTGCTAATGTTAATGCTGACAGCCTGTAAAGTCACTGCTATCCATGATACCTTTAGTCAAGTTATAAAACAGACTTGAGGGCTATATTTATTTCCATCTTATTTACCATTTTACCTATTTCTGTAATTAGCAAAAATATTTAACTAATTCTGTTAATATTCTTTAAGGTGTGTGATTCAAGCTAAAGCCTGTCAGTAATGCCCAGTGCTGCAGCATGCTCCTCCGTAAATAGGAAGATGTGCTTGTGCTTGCAGATTGCCAGGAGTAGCTATTGTCCATATAACAAGGATTATTCACCTCTATAAAATTTTCTGGTCTCTATAAATGCTTTATGATTGATTTAGCTGAGATTAGCAGATAAGGTCACAGTGAGGTGCAGGCAAAGACTGGGCTCAGTGGACATTGAGAACTTGCTCCAATTCTGTCGCGAAAAGGCAAAGGAGAATGTACTTGTACTATCTGTTTCCTAAGTCCTTTCTCACACATATTTCATAGAGGTCGGTTATACTAAGACCTGGGTAATGGGGACAAACCCATATGCATAGGGAAGTCCCTCCTTGATGCGGGAAAAGCTTTATAAAATCAGCACCCCAGTTACAAAGTAAAACTTCCTTTACTAAACTGTCTTGTTATCTTTTTAATCTAGTATCAAGCTTTTGCTTTCTATGTTTACTTATCTAATGCAGTCTATTATCACTAAGTGGTCCCTTGCCATTAGAAAACCAATATGGCTCTTGTTGCCATACGTCGGAACCAAAAGCTGTAGGTTAGAAAAAGCTGACACAGAGAAGAATGCTGGAAAATAGGCAAGCTGGTGATATGTTAGACATGGATTTTGCAAGGTAATTAAGGAAGTCCTCTGCAACCTCTCCAAAAATGCTCACCTATAACAATGTTAGTACTGCACATGTAAATAACATTATATCTACCAAGTGTGGCAGCTTTGCAACTGCTCTTCCCTTGTGCATGAGAGACACTATAAACTCTGGTAAGATAGCAGAAGATGAGGGTTAGTGAGGATGAGATGAGGAGAAGGAGCATTGCTCTCTCTGGGATCATGCTGGCTAGTTCCATGACAGAAAGAACTCCAGGAGATGTGTCCTAAAAGGATCTGACTGCCTAAGAGGATGCTAATTATGTCCTGCATTAGATGTTCATTTCACTGAGGCTACAGAGACTATAGTGCTAATATGTCAGCTCAAACTAGAATATTTAATCTGAGTTAATATTAATGGGGGGAAACAAACATCTGCATGACTTATCTGATTCCATGGAGTTCATGAGACCTTGTATACCCTTTGAATCACATTAAAGGGTCAGATGATCAAGACTGAGTGTAAATAGGACTTACTCATTGTCATGGACTGTTCACTTGAGGAAAGACTGGGAACATTTTGCCATTTGTTCCACCTCAATTTGAGAAGTTGCTTGCAAGTGCATTGAATACCTTCTCAGCCACACAGAAGAAAATCCAACTTGGGAATAGTGTTGACTGCAGAGAAGTTTCACAATGGAAAAAAACAGATAGGATACTAGTAAAAATACAAATAGAAATAGAATACAATTGAAATACAATCAAACAGAATACAAATGAAAGAATCAGAGCAAGAATTTTGACTTCAAGATTTGCGTCTGAAGATATAGTTATTCTGGGATTTTCCTCTGCCAAGCCAAATCAAATAGTGCCAGTACTATAAAAATCTCAGAAGATAACTCTGTCAAAAATATCTTCCTAATAAATGCAAAGTGCAAGAAAAAAAAATTGCAGAGTGCAACATGGAGTTCTAAGTGGACCACAAGTTGACCGTGAGCCAGTAATACACCCTTGTGCTAAAGGAGGCCAACGGTATCTTAGGTTTCATAAGGAAAAGCATTGCCAGTGGTCAAGGGATGTGATCCTTTCTCAGGGCTGATCTATTCAATCCTGATGAAGCCACAGTGTGTCCAATTATGGGACCTCAGTACAAGAGATGTGTGTAGCTACTGGGGTGAGCCCAGTCAAGGACAACTACGATGAGCTACACACCACAGCATCTCTCATATAAGCAAAGGCTGAGAGAACTAGCCTGGAGAAGACTAACGGGGATCTTATCAATGCCTATAAATACCTGAAGAAAGGGTATAAAGAGGATGAGGTCAGACAGTGGTGCTCACTGACAGGACAAGCGTAGGGTACAAAGTAACACACAGGACGTTCTCTCCCAATCTAAGGAAAAGCTCTTTAATGTGAAGGTGGTTGAACACTGGAACAGATTGCCCAGACCAGTTGTGGAGATGTCCAAAAGCGTCTGGATGCAGCTGTAGCTGACCCTGCTCCACCTGACCCTTCTTGGGCAGGGGTGTTGGTTCCAACCTCAACAGTTCTGTGGTTCTGTATTAGCAGAGCTATTCTTTTGAGAATATCACACAATCATAGAACATTGTTGAGGTTGTAAGAACCTCTGGAGATGATTTAGACGGATGCCCCTGCTCAAGGAAGAGTGAGCTAGAGCAGGTTGCTTGGGACCTTGTCCAGGGTTTGAACATCTCCGAAGATGGGGACTCCACAAACTCTTTGCACGACTTGTTCCAGTGTACAGTAGATATTAGGTGTGTAGTATGCATAGAGAAGTTGTAAGACATCATCAGTTAGTGAGTCTACTTTTATAAGCTCTCTGAAAACATGTTAGATTGCTCACTGGTTTGTTGAGGCTCCTGGATCCCAGGTCAAAGGCATTCAGTCCCAAAAATGGCTTTCTCAAACTGGGATATTTTGTTGTTAGTAGGCATCCTGAGAACAAACTAGAACTTGCTCTGTTTCTTTTCT
>NW_010577831.1:57092-68131 GCF_000705375.1 Tinamus guttatus
AGCAGATTTTCTTAGTTTTCGAAAAACTAAGCTTAGATTTTCTTAGGTTTAGTTTTATTTTTTTCTTTTGCTTTTTCCTTTTTTTAATTGACAGGCATCATTACTGTTTTCTGATGTAACGAACATCTCTTTTGTAGTACAACAGTGTTGCACACATTACACCACTTCCTTGGCTCATGTACACTAGTTCTGTTCCATGAATTGCAGTGGAATTACACTGATTTATACTGACTGAAAATTTGACTCACTTCATGTATCAGTTTTTTGCCTAACCAGAAAAAGGAGACCTTGGCCTTATGTGGGTACCACTCCCTAAGGTGAGGTTTGTCTGAGTAATCCCAATTGCAGGGTTTTGCCCACAGGCAGCAAAACCAGTTGGATGCAAGTAACTGACACAGTTAAAAAGCATAGTAACCTACTGCCTGTGACGTGAAATACTGTGACAGTAAGAGAAAAGAATGGAAGGAAAATATAATGAGATCATTTCCTAGGATAGAGTAGTGATGAAGCTTTATAGGGAAACAGAAGTGTTTCCAACACAAGATAACAAATTCTCTATTGGGGCAAATAGGTGCACTTAAGTACACTACTAGAGAATTTATCACAGTGAGCATAAATAAACTTGTCAAAGTTTGTGGTATCTGACAAGATAAAAGGAACGGTCAAAATAATAGTATGCATTGGGCCAAAAGTCCACGCAATTTATGTTTCTAACTTAACTCTCTAAGAGAGAATTTGGCATTGAAACTTATTCACTGGAGGACCATGACATATTTCTATGGATGGTCTACATGATATCCTTACTATTTTATTGCAAGCTTACTAGAAGGGGATTTTTGAAAAAGTTGCTTCAGTAAGTTTTATATAGTAAAGTCTGTTGCTGTGTATTTAGATCACATTTGCATTGTGGTTTTGTTTTTTTTTTTTCTTTTTTCTTTTTTTTTTCTCTCTTTTTTGCTTCCTCTGTGGATTCTCAGCTGTAGGTGACATTATTGTGATGGCTGCGTTTCAAAGTCCTCACCTGCTCTGTCATCTCTGAATTTATGTTACACTTCATGGTATCAGCTCTAACGATCTCATTCTCTCGCTCTCTCTTTCCTTTACACCTCTACTCACTTCCTGACACTTAACACAATAAAACACTTTTTCATTTAGAAACTGTATTTAACCCCTTTTCACCTACAGCGTATTACGCAAAAAAAAGAAAAAAAAAAGTAAATCCCTGGGACACTACAACTTTGAGGATTTAAATTTTTATTTAGTGAGTAAACACATACACTTTCTTTAAAGACTGGCTAGCCATACACAAGATGGTTACCTGTGCACGTCTCTTTTTAAAAATTCATGAATAAAATGTGGGCTCCTTTAACTTATTTTTTCCACCAGTCTTTTATAATCTGGCTTCACTTCCTGGCAGTTAAGACAATAAAAGAAAACAGCCATAGTGCTGAAAAAAAAAACTTAACCCTTGCAAGAGGATCCTTTCAGTGAATAAAAAACTTCAAATATTTATGACTTGGCACATTTTCTTAATTTTTATGGCTTCATTTAAATTGACACTAAATGTTACTTTTAAAAAATAGAGAGTCTTAACTTTTATCTATATCTTGTAAACAGAAAAACAAAACCTGTTCATGAAAAAAATCTGATGAATAAGAAAACAAAATATTTTTAAAATATTGTTTTCAACAATAATAGTTGTATTATTATCTATTAAATATATGTGTGTGTAAGTTCGGCAATAACCATTCATTGAAGCTTCATTTCTTTTGCTTAACAAGTCACTAAGAGACAAATTTTTTATTTGAGAATAGTTAAGAATTCTAAGAAGTATTGGATGAATACTTTGAAAGATTAATATTTAGCCTATTCCTTATTCATGTGCTGTTTACCTTAGCTATTTGTGGTTCATTATTGGTAGAACTGCAAGAACTCTGAAGTGAAGTCCCATAAATATGCATTTTCAAATAGCAAAAGATTATTCAGCAAAGAGTAAAATTTTTATTTTGGGGGGGAGAGGAGGAGAGGAGCATGTACTTATTGTATCCAAGCAGTATTATTTTTTTATTTTTTGAAGCCACTTGTCTGTATTTTTGACTGAGGAAGGACCATAAATACTAGTGGAGGAATTAAATATGGACTTTGCAAATATGGGTACAAAGAGATATGTAAAATGCTGTGTCTTTAGTGAACAGATGGACCAAGAAGTTGTTGTGAATCTGGCTAGGAACTATGGTGAATGATACTTCATTAGCCTATATCAGTTACAGATCTGTTGAACAAAATAAGATTCCAGTCATTTTCTGAATTACTCTCTTATATAGGCCAAATCACAGTTGTAAGTGCAAATGTTCACAAGCAAACACCCTTCTGGGTGCCCCAGATTTTAAATGCCCATTTTGAAACATTTTGAGTCCAATGGACTTGCAGGTTTGTTTTTGTTTTTAATTCCTGAGATCCAAACCCAAGGATATCTCAAAGCTGAGCTGCAGCATACAAAATATTGTTTTTGAAAGTTGTGTGTCTTCATCATGTGCTTTTTTATAACACATGGACGTTATGTGCCAGGAAAGGTGATTCTTACTGCATCGGAGTAGGACTCACAAGACATGACTGCAAGTGACTGCCGGCTCCGCCACAGACCTTTCTATGACCCTAGATAAGTCACTTAATATGCCGTTAGCATCGTTCTGCATCCATACGATACGTACATCTAGCTGTAAAGCGTGCAAATAAGTGTGGCAATACCTCACATCAGTCAGCCACTTCCATTTTGAGAAAAAAAACAGTCAGATACAAGAACTATGCATATCTATAATCTAGGGCAATATGGCCTGAATCTTGAGTGCTACTGTGATACAAGTAATTAACATTTTCTTCCTGGAATGAAGGCTGTCAACACATTTTTTAATAGATTCCATGAATTAAATCATGGTTTCAAACAATTTGGTCTTAAGTTTTGCATTAAAACTGCGGTGAGCCATTAAAAAGGCGATTTACCAACTGTCAAAAGGAAAATAAGAATTAAAAAGGTGAAAAGAAAGTACTGTGTGACAACTACCATAGATTTTTCCAAACTGAGTGCTCAATATCACTTTACACATCCCTATACTATTGGAGAGCTTCAATGCAGGTACAAAAGTCACTCCTGCATCTGAAGCAAGAAACCCTGATTTCCCTGCCAGTCTTTTCTTACCACCTTGCTAGAAAAGATTCTAGCAAAAGATTCAGATTAATGTTAGTGTTAACAGCAATTTTGTTCTTCTTACTGGAATAACAATATTGATATGCTATATTTTCCCAAAAGGTAGTGCATTAAGCCTGAAGTCCTTTAGTGATCAAAACTCTTCTGGTGTTAACTTCCTTTTAGGTAAACAATTAATCTCTACTTTTAACTGTAATATGAGATGCATCACCTAATTTTTTTATTTATAGAACTAACTCCCACAGCCTGCTCGATGATTCATAATCACTGATGTACAAGGCTGTCAGACTGTGTATCGGAGGGTGAAGGAAAGGGATACATTGTCCCTCACCCAGAACTAGGGAATTATTTATCACTGCTTGCTTTCTGAGCTTGGTAGAGCCTCCTGTGAACACTACTCCAGCTCTAATAAGCAAGCAGACATTCTCTTGTGTGAAAATCAATAATGTCTCACATGGGTGTTAGCAATGCCTGCAAAGTAGGAAACGAGTGCTCTAATTTACACTCAGCTGTAACTATTAAATGCTACTGAAGGAAACCCTCACTTTTCAAAGCTACAGGAAATCAGTCTTTTGAAGTGATCGTTTCCTTTAACTCTTTTGGTGATCCCTGTTCATCTTTCTCCCTACTCTAGTGATGAATAAGTGATAGTGCACCACAGTAGCGTTTTACCATGAGGTATGGAAAGCTGCAAGTAATTCAAAAGGCTATTTTTTTTTGTTGCAGTAAATAGCCTGTCTGAACCAGATAGAAGCTTCTGATGTAATGCTGTTTGTCTTCAAGTACCTTCAACAGAGAAAATCTGCTTTTGTTTTGACATTTTGCTGTCAGATTTCCCGAATGCATAATTACAGATATATTATAGAAATACGAGTGATACAGTCAGGTCTGCTTCCCAGTCATAGATAGATAATTCCATGAATAACAAATCCATTATCACCATTGCTACTGACAGCAACAATAACAAAATCATTGTATCAGCAAAGAAAATAAATGATGCTAAAACCTACAAAGGGAATATTGTATTGACCCAGGATAAATACAGACGGCGATGTAGGTAAATATTTCTCTCCCAGACTCTTCTACATTTATATATATAATATATGTATTACCGTAGAACAGGGAATTACTGTCTAGCAAGGATAAAAGCCACACACCTTCCTATCTGTTTTTTACAAAAAATCGATGTGCCAGGTTCTCAATGGGAACAAAACAGAATAATCAAGCCCTTGTTTGCAAGAGCTACTGTACACCTGATACTTGTGGTGAGTTAGCTTGAGTCACTTCATGTTAAAGAGCTTTCTCTTCACAACGGATGCTTACTTTGTGAGAATCTTTGGGCATTTTAGTGCAAGGTACTAAACCAAATTTGCAATTCTTTTTACTGAGATGTGGGATAGACTGACCTGCTGTGAAGAATAAATAGATATATACTCATCATGGAACAATTAATAGATGTCTACGTCCTCCTAGCTTATTCCACATGACTTTGCTGAGTACTGGGGTCAGCTCTTTGTTAACCTGAGCACCCTACACTGCTCTGAGACCCAGCCAGCAAATAAACTTGTTTAAATGCTGCAGCTGAGGCAGGAGCTGTTCTTTTTTTGTGATTTCAGTGTCAATGTGTAAAATGTTCACCTACTCATGTCACACACATTTTTTTCAGTAGTCATGCCTTACACTGAATGAAGGTGCCATGCAGAAAACTCTATACCAGGTCACCCTCCAGCAAGGCAGAATCATCCCAGATGGGCTACAGTGTACCGGGTACAATGACATCCAGGGGAAATGCTTAGCAGGTATTTATTTATTGCCTCAATTTCTGCAAAAAAAGCTTTCTCCTTTGCTCCTATCAAAGTAATTCAAAGAACAGTAAATTTTTATCGCAAGAGAAAAATATTTCTTTTCAAATTCTAGATTCAGTATCCTCCTTCTACTCCTAAATCTTTCAAATACACCATCTATTTTTATTCCTCAGCCACTTGGGGTGTAAAGACCTCCTTTCTTTCTTCTATGCAGATAACAGATTGAAATCAAATCAAGAGGAGATACTTTTTCACACGGTGTATATTTAAATTGTGAAGCTCCTTGGCAGAGAACATTTTGGATGTTAAAAAACTGCATGGATTAAAAAGGCAACTGGACAAATGCATGAAATTAGACTCCAATGAGTTTTTTTTTTTTCTAATATGAAGACATCCCTAAGCTGAAAGGGGAAGTACTAATGTAATTTTATTTTGTTCTTATATTCTTTCTTGAACACCTGCACCTGGACTTTGTCAGAAATAAGATGTCTGCCCTGAAACAGATAATCTTAATTGTACATGAGTCCAGCAAATGCTCCATAAACCGAGGTTACAGAAGACCACTTGGATGTTTAGCTTGACTGGAGGAAAAAACAATGCCTCATTGTCTCTTCCGTCACCGCAGAAATTCCATTTCTCTCTTGGACCTTCTAGAGAGCCTGATATCTAGAACCTTTATTGAATGTCCACATGCATAGTAATCTAGCACTGATTAAGCAGGTCTTGCAGTATCTGGGGTAACATCCCACGTGTATCTGTGTATTACAAGGGCCTGATGGAAGTTACAAAGGAAAAGTCTGTGTTAGATCAGTGGTTCCAGCATAATTATGTAATCCTAACTATACAAACACTTTCACTGCTACCTAAGTATGAAACTATGTCTGCCTCTGTGCCGAATCCTGTGATGTAGGAGGATAATATCTTCTTCAGAATTGTGCTCTTCGGCACGGAAAAATGGTAATAACTGATTTTCATGCACTAAACTAAACACCAGACTAGCTACTGATAAGTAGCAAAATAATTTTGAGGGATGCACGTGCAATTCTTCAGGCTAAGGGGAACTTATATGCAGATTTATGCTCTAGGAGGAACCCAGCACAATTCTAGGAAACTGGCTCTTGACATCCTGAAAGTCTGAGACTGATGACCTGCAGCACTAGTCAGATTTAGCTGGCTGAGTCTGTAAGCAATATACCATGCAGTACATTTGCCTGAAGAAAATATGTAGGAGGAGGAAAGATATGTTTTCAGTGATCTTGTAAACTCTTAGTGCCCTGAGGTAGAGACCATCTTTTGACTATAGATTTGCTGGTGGCAATTTGTTTATGTTCATTCAGGGAGACTGACATTCACTGGTGTTCTCTCCATGTTATTTAGCAGCTTTTTAAAAATGGTGCTAACATAAATGTAGCAAGAAGAATCCTGGGAAATATTTGACTTGATCCTGAGCCACATGACTGCATTATTCTCTGAAAATTATTCAGAATACGGCACACAGAAACTCCCCAGGTCCATAGAGGAGCAGGGAGCATGGCAGCAGAATAATGTACCTGAAGGTGTCCGACTCCGATGCGCACAATCTGTTTATAAAGATTGCTGTGCTCTAGTTTGGAACTGCAAGAGGTTGCAGAGCTACACATGAAAGGGCAGAAGGGACTGACCAGCCTACTGGGAGTGTCATAAGAAGACATGATCAATTTTGAATTTTTTTACTAATATGGGAAATCCTACTATGTATCACCTCCATTTAATTTGCCATGTGTGGACAGAATCTCTTCCCAAAGTTGCATGAAGGAAGACTGACTCCTTTTGGCTGAAAACTGATTCCTTAAGGTTGATTGGAATAAGGGTATAACCCTGATGTGTGACCTAACAGTAGTTTGTGTTCCCCAGTGACACACAAGCCATTATTCCTGCAGGATCCTCAAACTGCAGGGATTCAGTATCTATATATATTCTTTTCAGTACCATAACTGATGTTAAGGTGATGCTAAGTCAAGGAAAGATCTATTCAAGCCATTATGCCCTGCTGTATATGGGTAAGATAGTATCACTTGTAAATGTAGGGATGTGTGTATATAAAGCACATGACAGAGGTATGTGTGCATATGTAATATATGTGTGTGCCAGTTGTAAACATCTGTCTACATGAGTGTTTTGAAAATGAATTACTTGGGTAGACTCGTTTTTTTTTTTTTTTTTCTTAGTGTGAATTAACAGCTTCTTGAATTGTTACTACATCAGGCGCTAATTAGTTCCTGAGTGTAGTTCAAGGTGTTGGCATTCATTACAAAGCTTTCTGTGGTGGTTTGGATCTCTATCTGCCTCAAAGGCAGAATCTTTGGGCAAAAAAGTTCTTCAGTTTATACAAAGCGGGTGGGAGCAGAGAAAGAAGAGGTGGGCTGCTAGGGCAGGAATCTAGGCTAAACATGGCATGTCATCTAGATTTGGCTCCAGTAACACAGGGAGTGCTTGGTTTTAAACTAGGATGGTGACTTTAACCTTTAACTAAAGGCAAGAGGAACAGCTAGAATACAGATTTGCAAATTAGAACTGGGAACTTCAGGAGTTTACTGATCTCATATTCCCTAATGTCCATCCCTGGATCCTGAAGGATGTAGATGTGGTAACAAAGACAATAGACGACAGAATTACCATGTTAGTGGGTGATAAGTTTAAAGGATGACAAGTGTAATACCTATACTTAAGAATGGTGAAAAAAGCTGATCTGGGGAATTATGCAAGTCTTTTCTTAACAGTATTAATGAATTCAGATTAGAATTTGTAGGAGAAGATAAACACATGTAAGGAAAGGGAAAACAGGATATAATGTATCATGGTATTACATGCTGGATAAGAATTTCATGTTTTTATTGGATAACTGCCTTTTGAGATGAAGAGTAGTAGTATAATACATCTCTTCTAAATCTTACCAAGTAATTCCATATATGAACACTATAAATAATTCAATTTTGAAAAATCTTTAACACTTATCTCCTAAAGAATTTAAAAGTCTAGATTTTATTTAAATCGGTTTATGAAATCAAGTTAGTTTCAGAAATAGGAGATTAAGCATATGTTTTGGAAAGGAAAGACAGCTTATTTTTCCTAACCTTTTTCATAACTTACCACTAATGTATCAAGTCCATCTAGATAGATACAAAGACTTGTACCATTTACACATAAAATATTGGGCTCTATCTTTTTCACCAAAAAACGATGTGGCTACGTGAAATCACAGAAGAGACAAGATACATTATTTTTTGTTCCAGGGTATCTCCTTCTTGAGCTTCAGGAAAGAATTCTTTAAATATTCAGATCAGCAGACAAAACAAAATAAATGATCATTTCTGAATCCAATAACTCTCTAGCTAACTCTTTCCTTCTATAGACTTGATCTTCCCCCCGTTAAAGGAGTCTTCCTCTCGTAGTTTAATTGGTGATTGTATTTCTCTGTATTTTTCTGACTCTGCTACCTTTCATTCAGTAAGCTGTCAGACATCTTTTTCTGGCGGATTTTTATTTTACAGAAGTTGTTCACTGCAGAGTGCAGCTTACTCAGAGGAACTGATGGCTACTCTATCCATATTAATATGCTATGCTAGAGAAAAGTACCTTTCTCTACAGAAGCTTTGGAAAAGAAATGTGATATGGTTGCATGGTTGATCGTATATGAGGTTTTCCATGAAATAGTGTAGACTTGTCTATATGCCACCATGTTCCTTACTGTGGGCAATATTAATGATGGGTACTTCTTTTCAGTCACAGTGATCAAAAAGTGTTAAAAGCTATTTCCTAACCTGGCATAACTTTTCATGGGAGCGTTTCGTAGAGCTGTTAGTAGAAAATTCCTTTTGGCGCTCCTCAGAATCTTTTTCTACCTCTATGTGTGTTTATATTTTATAATAGAGATGTAACGAATACATCTGAATTTTGTCAGTAGTGTCAGGCGCTTCACAGATGACTGCAGTATACTCATCAAAAGCAGCGAAGGACAAATGAGGCCAGAATAAAGAAGATTTCAGAACTTCCTCTGAGGTAGTGAATTTAGCCACAAAATATTAAGATTTTAATCTATGTGTGAAACTAAGAGACTAATGTTAATCCCAGATATAAAGCCTGACCTGTGCATTTCCCTTCAGACAAAAGAAACACAAATATGACTGCTTCATCTTTAAATCAGAAATATTCTGATTTTAATTCATTCATTATTCTGTGAATAACTAATAATGTAAATAAATGTTTTGCAAGTGTATGTACCATACGGTATTACATATGTAAAGCTTTCAGTGGGTAAAGGAATAAGGAAACTTCTACTTATACTGCTCTATATACCCGTATCTATATTGCCTGACGTGGAAAAAGAAGACTATGTTTTTACTATATCTGTGCATGCACAAAGATATGAACACCTTCCTATTACTGCTGCTGTTAATGTCCTGCTTTTTGCAATTGCTTGGCAGCCATGTAGTTGGGACGTTGTGGAAAAAAACCCTCTTCCATTCTGTGTCCTGGATAACCACACAT
This sequence comes from Tinamus guttatus, assembly GCF_000705375.1. The sequence continues at coordinate 66,630 of NW_010577831.1, forward strand.
GCCACTGAGCCCCTGCCTGGGGCTACCACCTCCCTGGCCCGCAGAGCAGCCAGGGAAAATCAGATGCTCGCTGGGCTGCCTGTACTGCCGCCCTGTGTGGGGCTCTTTCCAGGAAGGACATGCTTCCACACAGAGCCCCTAGTTCTGCCCTTGGGAAAGACTGTGATTAGACCATGGCCAGAGCGAGGAGGGGAGCACCACATGAACGAAGCAGCACAGCTGCAGCATGGCGACCCCATTTCCTTCAGCCTCGAGATGCAGCCAGCCATGTCACCCTCCTCACCCTCACTCCCTGTCCCCCCACGTTGCCAGCAGCCCAGTTCCACACAGCAACGGCCACCACCAGCCAGTGGCGGATCCCCCTGGAGCTGTGCCCTGCCTTTCCAGAGTCTGGGCACCATGTTGTCTGCCAGGGGCTGGGGGGGTCAGCCCGGGCCCAGCCGAAGCCAGCCCAGGTTCATCATTTCTGAACTGGGAAGAGGTCTTCCCACAGCCACCATCCATGGATAGGGATCTATTGGTGGAAGAGGGTAGTTATTGGTGTTTAGGACATAGTGCTATACGATCCCTGTTCATCCCTCTGTCCCATATCACCCAAGCTGCTTCCCTATTCCTCTCTTTCATGTAGATCCCAGGTGCCATGACGGCCCAATTTTCCATGACCTGTGTCTTATATCCTGACTTGGTGCCCTCACAGGCAATTTAGCTCAAAAATTCATGCTTTCTGCCTCACAGAAAAACTCCAGAAGGGTTGTCCATCTCTCCCAGACCTGTCAAAGGAACCTGTGAGCTCTGGCAGCCCTGGCCAAGCCGCTGACCTTTCTGTAGAGAGATGCCTGTTGAGGTAAGGAGTGATGGAGGATGGCTGTGGGATGTGACATCTCCAGTGGGAAAGGCCATCATGTTGCACCAAGGCTCCAAGGCAGGCTAAGCCTGTGAGGCAGGTACTTGTGACTCTATTTCATTGCGTGCTGCCAGGTACAGGCACAGACAGCTCTGTGGAGACTGGAAAAGACTGACAGCCTAGAGGTCTGGATTCAGGTTCTCTCCCTCCTTCCCACATTTTCCTGATAATCAGGAGAACCTGCAGATAATGGTGAGAGGCAGACAGACTCCTCCGGGCAGACCGCCCGGGGCACCACGAACGGGACTGCACTCAAGGGCTAGGCGAGATTTCTCAAGGGTGCTCTAATAGCTCTAATCAGCATGTCTGAAGCAACCTGTGTCTAGGTCAAGCAGCAGATCTACACACAGGCTCCCTCCACCTGCGAAGTCTTTGGCTTTGCTTATGCCTAAAGGTGGTGGTGCTGCCCCTCAGGAACAAGCTGGTAGAGCAGCAGGGAGAGCTCTTAAACCTCTAGGTAGAGAGGATTAAATCTACTTGTGCTTATGGTCTGTGCATCAGGAACCAAGTCATTACAGATCTATTTTCTCATGACTTCGGTGATAGGGATAAAATGTATCAATTGACTTATCTGTACACTGCATTCTGGAAAAAAAAA
>NW_010577832.1:7552-21550 GCF_000705375.1 Tinamus guttatus
TCTTTCCCTTTCGTAAAATGATATGGTCAGGGTATTTTCCAGGACCGTAATAGGATCCAATTATATTCCTTTAATTGGAAGACTGTATCGAATTCTTTGAGCTTGTGGGCTTCAGATACTGGGGCAGGCTTGCTGCCAGTATTAGGTTAGCAGGCTTGTGGCCTTTTTAACTTCTTGCAATGATTGGGAGTTAGCAGATTGATATCATTTCTGGACTCAGATGCTCAAAGGCAAATGGAATTGCATTAAAAGTTTTAACCACCTTCCTATAGTTATAAATATTGATAAATAAAAATGAAGAGTGGGTAGTCCAAAAACACAAGGCTCATAACTTCAGCAGTGTCAGAGATAAGACATCTTGGGTATTGGTGGTGAGAGTAGTTACGCTGCGGATTGTGTGCTTACCAAGCACAGAATAGGTATGCTATTTTCTGCACGGGAAAAAAAAGGCAAGATGAATTCTCCTGACTTGATCTTTAGTGCTGTTGCCTTAAAGCTTTTCTGGAAAACAGGGAGAGAAATTCAAAGATACCGGTCTTGCAGTAGGAACAATACTTGCCTAGTAAGTTGAAGAATGGAATTTTGAGAACAGCTGTGCAATTTATCTGTTCTTATTTTCATACTCCAGGAAAATGGGTGAATTGCTGTGAATGCTGACTTTTCTGGAAAACGGGGAGAGAAATTCAAAGATATAGGTTGATCAGTCTTGTAGTAGGAACAATAGAGTTGCCTACTAAGTTGAAGAATGGAATTTTGAGAACTGTGCAGTTTTTCTGTTCTTATTTTCATACTCCAAGAAAATGGGTGAATTGCTGTGAATGCTGGTCTTGTAGAGGGCTGTAGAAACAGACCCCTGGATTTGTAATGTTAGCATTGTTTTCTTTCAGGTCTTGATCCTGCAGGTCCTTTGTTCTCTCAGAAACCACCAGAAGGGAGACTGTATTACACTGATGCACAATTTATTGATGTAATTCATACGGATATCGATGGTAATGACATAGCTTTAATTTTGCTATTTTAAATGGAGGAATGATAGGAAAGGAAAGGATAAGGTAATTCAGGAACTTGCAAACAGTATTGCAGTGGTGTATTCTGTGAATCAGCAGGGTATCTGTGATATTGGTTCCAAGTGGTTTCATCTATATGGTTGACATCATATTGAACCTAATCATACCTATTCTTCAAGAAACATTGCTAATTATGCTAATTTAGCATAATTGGCCATTTCATTCACCTCTGACATGAGAAGCGCTCTTATTGAGTAAGTTCAATTTCATGACTGAACCTAAAAATAAAGAAATAACAATTTTCATTTCGAATAACCAGCTACAGGTGCTGGTAGCAGCTATATATTCCTAAATCCATTTAATGTCATGTGACAGTAGAGATTTCAGCAGTTGTTTATCCTGTTTGTTTTATTATATGCATTATGAATAAGAACAAAAGAAGTCTTCAAATTAATTAACAAATTATCTATTGCATTAATTTAAGATATTCTTACTTATATATAGTTCCCTTCCGAGATATCCAGTGTCAGCTGTATCATAGGACTACTCTGTACAAATCCATTGCTTTTATTCTATATAGAGTCATATTACTGTAAGGTTAAAATGAAGATTGTGGAAATCTGCTCGTCTGTCCAAACAGTAATCCATCTTTTTTGTTTGTTTGTTTTTAACAAAAAAACATAAGTAAACATTTCAAAGGTACCGCTTGCCCCATTATTTGTGTAGCTTTATATTTTTTTTCCAAAAGACTAAAACTTAGGGTTTTTTTTCTGTACAAATTTATATTAAGTGTTTAGCATTTCCTTTGTCCATATCCAATTTTCCTTAATCTGTATGTGGATTAAGATAATGTGTTAAAAAGGAAGGTATGTCTATTTGGATTAAATGCTGCTGAAATAAGTCATTGTTTTTTACAAGGCAAATATGTTTTCTTTTCCTACCTTATTATAATTTATTGTTTTCATTAGTGTAACTCAAAATCCGGCATCTGGTGAAAAAATGAGTTATAAATGAACTATATGTTGGGACAGAACTTTGCTTGCTAGACAGGACATGCATTTCATAAATTTCTTAGTGCAAGTAACTCAACTGCAACATGAAATTGTCATTGTTTTCTATTATATTGATTCTCTTTTGTGGCCATATAATGCACAGATTTGTATACATACTCTTTACAGAACAAAAGAGTATATCCGCAAAAATTTTCTGTAAGATTTCTGTGTAATGACAAATTATTCATTGGACAATTCTATTTATGTGCTTTTGATGTATGTTTTTACTTCAGTTCTAGGTTTCAGGCAACCTTTAGGAACCATCGATTTCTATCCAAATGGAGGAATGGATCAGCCTGGTTGTCCAAACACAGTATTCAGCGGTAAATAAAAATGTTTTCTGTTATTAGGAAAAAGAGTCTGAAAGCAAGTGAAAAAAAAGCAAACTCAACTCACACATGTTCAGTTTTATGAGGGCTAGGGTATTGTATTCTTTCTTTTCCATGCCCATTCAGCAAATGAGAAATAACAAAGAAAAATGACTTTTCTTTTTAATAAAAATCTTCTTGTAAGTACACACATCCCATTACACCATTATTGTTCTTATATATATATATATAGTCTGCATATAATAATCATTATTTTTCTATGTTTCTATGTTTATATTGAGCTAGATGTGCGGGATTTCTTTTTCCTTTTTTTATTTTTTACTTAAGAACTTGGTTAGAGATTCAATAAAGCCTATTTTAATTCAGCCTTTAACTCAGTTTCACTGTAATTCTGTAAATTTGATAGGATATAGTAGACTATTTCTAGCATATAAAACCCTATAGACTTTTCTTGGTATCTGTACATTCTAAATAGTCTTCAGTTTCTTCTTTTTGTGTATATCCCTCCATTTCTTACACTTTCAAAGACTTAAAGTGAAATAAATCACATGCAACTGTTGATGGTCAACTAACCAGAGAATAAAAACATGACTGACTAAAAATGACTAAGTTAAACAGGGTTAGTTGGATAACATCTGTTCTCTCCAGAAGTAAAAATAGTGTATGTATGTTCTTTGTATATTTTTTCCCTAAAGGATTTCATTTTTTTAAATGTGATCATCAGAGATCTGTCTACCTCTTCCTATCATCCTTGAAAAGCGGGTGCAACATAACGGCATATCCTTGTGACTCATACTTTGATTACAAGAGAGGACAATGTGTCGACTGTAAGGCTTTTCATCCAATGTCCTGCCCTGTACTGGGTAAGACTTATGGCATCTCCTCTGACCTGAGTGAGATTTTCTCAGTAATTTAGACTTGTTCTTTCCATGACTACAGAGGTCTGTAGTCTCTTGTTAGAGATTCTTTACAGAGCTGAATACTGTTTAAAATAATTTAAAGTTTAAGATTTTGGCTACTTTATAGATGTTTCTGTTGGACAAAAGCATTGGATGTTCCCAATCTTTGATTATTAGGCTTTCTAATCTGAAATAGATTCACTGTGAATTTTCTCTGCACAGAGAAACTGCTTCTAATTAGTCCATCACTGTAGGCTTCCACAATGCAGTATCATCTGTAGAATAACTGTGCTTTTTTACTTGGAGTAGTAATGTTCATTGTAACTTCATGGAGTTTTTGACTCTGCTCCTCTGTTGGAGTCAAATTTTTTTTCGAAATATACTTTTTTTTTTTTTAATTTGACATTTTATTGTTTTAGAGAGGATCTGGGGATAGATTGAAAATAGTTACAATGGTATGAACATTTCCCAGTTAGTAATGCTTTCTTTAAAAAACAAGTGTTTAAACAGAAGTTTAAATAGAAGTTAACTCTGAATTCATACCTTGTCTTCATCCTTAGACCATATAGTAGATGAATCAGGTTTGGAAATAGGCAAGAAATTGAAAGATATATACCGTTTTATAATAAAAAGACTATAATGGCACCTCACAATAGGGCAGAAAGATTCCAGGACTTCCCTAGAATAGTTATTAGGCATATCTGATGCATTGACACAGAAAGCCTGGCCTAGAAGTAGAGAAATGTTTGTCCAAACAGCTGTTATATTTTTTTTAAATATATATCTATAAAACCTATGAGGAAATGGCAGGCAGCTGAACCTGAAAACTAGGAGAAGAAACAGCATCCTTTTTCACATACTTGGAACTATCCCAAGATCAAGACCAAAAGATAATAAATATAAAACTGCATGAAAAAAATACTTTCTATCTTGCATCTAAGAGTTTAGCAGGTTTAAATAGGATTTAACATTTTTATTAAATAATATCCACATTCTATATCTACAATCTATTAGACTGAGGTTGTTCCTACATTTTCCTTAATAATTTACTTTCCCACACAATCTTTTAGAAAGTTAAAGCCAAATCTATCACTTTAGATGACTTACTTCTGTGTAATTATATGCATATCATGATTTTGCTGAATGTCTGAAATGAAATATATAAACTTTGGATTTCAGGTTATCATGCCGATAGGTGGAAAGAAGTCTTGATACAAAATAATTTACCAACAAAAGCTTATTTTGATACTTCGGACCATGACCCATTTTGTAGTAAGTGCATGACTAAGTACTAAACAGACTCTTTATAGAATGTTATGGTTGTTATTTGTTAGCTGATCTTGACTGAAAGTCTGTATTTGAAAATAGGAAGTTGTTGTTGCATGCTTTATAAAATGGCGTAATAAACCATCAGCTGTCATCTCGCAGGCTGAGAGAAGGAGAAGAATGATTGTGGCAGAAGAGTTACCCAATAAGTGAACTGAGTAAGAGAGAAAAAGAAACGTTACATAAAAATAAGGAAAGATGAGCTGCCAAGGAAGCCAGCCAGAAAATGAGTGTCAAGTGACAGGGCAAAGCCTGGACTGAGAGAGTCCTGCTATGATGGGAACATTGCTCCCAATTTTCAGAGAGCAAAAACGTGTAGGAAGATTGCCTTGAAGGAGGAAGGAGAAGAAACATTTGTTTGCTCCGCCCTGGAGAGAGGAGTGCCCCTTAGTGAACTAAAGCTTCTGCAGCTATTATAGATCCATTTCTCCTTAAGGAAAACAGTGATGGGAAAACTTAGGTGACTATTATGGATATGAATGAACCCTTTTAGTATAGCTGTTAGCTACAACAGATTAAATATTTACCTAGACATGGGGAGGTCCTGCTTAGACTCTCATCCAGCTTCCCTTTCTATTGCCATATTTTACCACCATGAGTGAATGTTAGCGGACTCCTCTAATTGGTTATATTTAAGCTCTTTGATGTGTGGCGTGGGGAGATTACAGGGAATTCAAGGAAAATCAACTTTTCCCATTAGCTTTTATCCATCATTTTGGCAAGGTTTTTGGGCAGTGACTCAATATTTCTTGTTGTTATAGTGATAAATGTGCACTTTCTTACAACACTTTTCTTACTTTCTCACTTTCTTTTACATTAGTTACATTTCAAATGGCCAAAGAGAGGTTAACAAAGGTTTTATAGATTTTACATAAGCTAGTGCTAGGGTCATCGGTGACCACCAGGATGAAGTTGTCTTGGTGTGAATAGAGAGAAAAGGACTTGTATAGAAAAGCCTACGGCACAATTTAAAAACCTCCTGTATATTCATGCTGTGGTGGAGGATGAGAAGGAGAACAGAGCTTTGCTCCTGCTTGGGCAAGCCTTAATATTTGGGTATTTATCAGAAGTCCACCCAGGCAGAAATTTTATGACAGAAAAACACACTGATACATGATAGTGATGATATATGATAGTCCCTGGCGAGGTGGTAGTGGACAGAAAAGGAAGGAGAAATTTTCTCAAACATAGAAGGAGATAGATGGAGAGGAATAAGAAATGCTGTAATGGCAGCATAAGCTTAAGGGAAAATATACAAATTCAAGGAGAAAATTAAGTCTAATAAACCAGTCTGAAAAAGAAGATATATAGTAATTAAAACTTTATCTTAAATCTTAGATGTTTGAAACATGAGGAAATAAGAATATACAAGAAGATTTAAACTAAGTGAAACTATAAAGCTGATCAGGACAAGCCCCGTAGGAGGCTTCATCTTTTAGGGGAGAATGTTCAAAAGCAATATATGTATAAAAAAAAAGAGAGAGAGAGAAATTTCAATTGGCTTATTTGATTTGAGTATAAAAGCTCTATTCCCTCTGCAGAGCTGAGTTATTAAAATATTAGTGGTGGTTGGAGAAGTGCAGTAGAAGGCCAGGTTAGGGTTTCTTAGCAGTACAGACCAAACTCCCTCTTGTGCTGCCAGCTGGGAAGGCTCAACTGCACACATGTTTCTGTAGTCTGCTTGCATGGAGGGTGCCAGCCCCTGGAAGCCACGATGTGATTCCTGAGGCTGTGAGCTCTCCCAAGAGAGGAGACTAGAGCTTGGGAAAGCAATCAGCCTCTGTGTTCTCTTCCTCCTTCAACCCCATACAGTTTTTCAAGTAGCCATGACACGTTCAGTTCAAACAGGTTGAACTGCTCTGAGAGAAGGGTAGTTGGAGGACATGTCCTGCTACCACTGCTCAGGCTGGGCAAGCAAAGCACAGAATTATGTTTCTCTTCAATTTTACCTATGGATAGATCTGCTCAGCTGCTCACTGTGCACTTCGTCTGTGCATAAAGCTTATGTGAATGCTGTTCCTCCCCTCTTCCTGTCGATGTACTGTGACTGTTTTGTGGCAATACTACTTTTATGGATAATACGAGAGTTTAGCAAAACTATCCCTGCTTTGTGGAGCTGGCCAAATCTGAAGATGCCAGTTAGGGCTTGATTTTACATACTTTTCTTAGGCAGGTCAAATTCTTCACATTAATTCTGAGAGTAGCTTTCTGATGCAAATCCTTTCCTTGTAAGAACTTGGGGAAATAGAAGTTATTTACATAGAAATCCAAGTAGATGTTTGGTAGAAGCTACTTTTTGTCAATAGTCTTTTTGTCCCAGTTTAGAGTGGTAACTTTGAAGTAATGAGTCACTGTTACACTCATCATTCAGAGAGTACTTGTAATAAGTAATAAAGACTGTATCCTGTTGAGATCATATCTTGAATCTATTTTTTTTTCCTCCTATTTCTATTTGCAGTGTATAACTACTTATTGGATATCATTACCTGGAATAAAAATACTAGGAGAGGTTTTATTAAAGTGAAAATAACAGATCTTGCCGGAAAGACAGTAGAATCGGAAATGGATAGGTAAATCATTTTTTGTCTCTAAACGTGTTTTTTTTTTTTTTTATCTCTTCACATAACTAATTTCTTGAGTTCCATAAACCTTGCATCTGGCCTGTTAACTCTGTTAGAGGGTATCATGGAGTTATTAATTCTTCTCTGCAGTTCCTTTTTCTGGAGATTATATGGCTCAGAGCCACAGGCCAGTGTTTCTCACACTGAAGTGAGCTTCTCTCCACTTGCAAGCTAGCCATATCCTCCCATGCCATTGGTTTGAATTTGATTCTAGATGTCCTTGTTCTGAATGCTCTCAATCCATATATCTTACCGGATTTCTGTTCTTAATAAAAATAATTAATATTACTCACATAGTGAAACACTGACTAGAAATTAATATTTCTCTTTAGTCAGGCTGTAACATTTCAGCAATACAGAAGAGTCAAAATACTAACTGGATTTTACCAGGATCTTGACAAAATATCGAGAATTTCCTTGACCTTTTCTACAAAGACTTTAATAGGACCAAAATATAAGCTCAGGATTCTCCAAATGAGGCTAAAATCTCTAAATAACCCAGAAAGGTAAGTGTTCATCAGGTATGGAAGTTGCACACTGACTAAACTGAGCAGCATCTTTCCTCAGAAATGTGTATTTGCCCCTGTTGATTTTTATAGCATATTCCTAAATGCATTAATATCCTTAGGAAGAAATAGAACACTTAGTAATCAAAATACTACTCCCAATGTGTGTGCAATAGACTTTATTAACTTATGGAAGGCCATAAGTCTCAGGATCTCAGGTGAACTAGTGTGATTTTATTTAAAAAACATCTGCCAATGAGAAATAGCCAAAGCTCTAACTCATTTGGCATTTTTTTTTCCCAACCCAATGGTGACAAGTCAAAAGATTCATTGCGTGTAAGGCCATCAGGATTCAAGACTTTCAGCTGAATAATTTAGCGAATCCTGAACACTTTCAGTCCACATCTCTGACTGGTTTTCAGTTTTCATTCCTGTTTGTTCTGAACTCTTGTTAGTTTTAAGTAAGATTTTAAAGTAAGATGCACTTGATTTGTTTTAATATAGGATCCACTAGAGTTGTTCTTATAGAGCCTCATCATCTGACAGACTTGTAAGCACATTAGATGCTTTTAGACAGTGGTAGAAAAGTGTGTGTTGAATCTGCAAGTGAACACGTGAAGTTAATTTAAATGCAGATGTTCCGATGTCGGTGGCTGGTATAATTACATAATTACTCATTGTAATTATGACTACCTATATTCACCTTAGTTAGATGTAATTACAGCAATTAGTTAAATACAGGATAATCAACATTAAACCATATTAGAATAAAATCTCCAAATTATTCATACAACAAAATACTACGTAAAAAGCAGAGGACAGGTGCAAGGATAAGATAATAGCAATCTCTGTCACTGGGTTAATCATAGGCATTGGGAGTCTGAGGAATATCACTGGCAGAATTGTTTTCTGGACTGACCTTTTCTTCACACAGATGATGTGTGAATGTGAAGGTACTAGAGGGTACATATCATTTTCAGACTCTTCTTCTGGTCTCTGAGATAAATCACTCTTGTTCAGTCACAAAAGAAAACTTTTGTAACTTGTGTGGTATTCGGGTGTCAGTTCTCCCCCAAAGCTTTTGAATTTGTCAGTCAAATCCAAATGCATTTCATGAGGGAAGTAAATGAGTCAACTTATTTTGTCCTGCCACCTTTATCCAAAACAAGAACAGGAATAGTTAAAAAGAAAACAATTATTAGCACCTTTACTGAAAAAGAGAATGAAAAAGAGAATTGACTGCCTCTGAGAGCTGGTAAATGCTGCAGGTTTAAGAATTTGGATACTAAAATGTTTTTATATTTGTTTTCTCTACTGTGTATTTTTTCTGCTTTATAGGCTGCAACTCTGCAGATATGATTTTGTGTTAATGGAGAACACTGAACTGACCTTCAAGCCTATCCCATGCCAAGAAAGTGATATAGGAAGATAGAACTTCTGCTAACTTAATTTGTCTCACAGCAGTGGCATTTGATTCTTTCTCAGGATAAAGAATGCAATGAGAGAGGAAATGAGATAAGTTAAATTTATTTTCGAGAATCTATGCTAATATTTTTGATGACCTGTGAGTGCCTTAGAGTGAAGTTCATTGGAAAATATATTTTTGGGAAATTTTAGGGAAATAAAACAAGTGTATCATAGCAAAGAACATGCATTGCTATATTCGCTATTATTTGTTAGCGGCGATGGGACTGCTGAATTAAATATGAATTATCTGCATAATCTTGGCACAGTATTTATCAAGTCATATGTATATTTATTTATTCTTTATAATAGTTTTTATATTGAAACATAATTTCCTTTTGTTAAGTGAAGTTGATATATACTGTACATGTAATCTGTAGATATAATATATAACAATTCTGCTGCACTGTGTTCCTTGAATAAATGAAATCACATTACTTTTTATATCCCAGTCTCTCAGAAGAGGAACAATAAAAATGTGAACATATATGTAAAATTGTTGTTTAAATCAACAATCTCTGTTTAAATCAACATATCTTTATGTCTTTGTCCATCTTAGATGAATATTATTACAAACCATTTAGACTTTTGTTTTTCTATTAAAGCTACGGAAAAAGCAGTGATATACTCAGATATGGAGTAATTGGAAAGTCTTTCATGAAGAGATTAGTTTAAAGATGAAATATATGCATTTTCATTTTGTTTCAGTTTGGGCTCCTTGCAATTAGAGTTGCTGCACACGTTTAAATGGTTGTCAGCTTTTCAGTTACTGGTATGTGAGCAAGGGTAAGCCCTACATAAAGACAGGCCACGTCTTCCAGTTCGGAGCAGCTTCCCCAAGCCCAGCCACTTTGCCTTTTCTGATGATTCTGTTTGAAGAACAGATATATATACACATATATATATACACACACACATATGTATATATTTCTTCTTCAAGGTTGTTTTGTGTATTTTATCCTCCTTTCTTGTGTAAATGAGCCCTTTTGATCGTTTCCTTTCTTTCCTATACCCCAACTGTCCCTGTCCCTAACAGCAGTAGTTCACTGAACTTGTTGTCCAATTTCAACTAAATACTAATGGACAGAATGTCAAAAACCTATGAAGAGGTGAATAAGTTTTATGAAAAATGCACAAAGCTCTGAACAAGCCATAGCATGTGCTTTTACCTGTCTAGACAAAGAGGTAAAGAGCTATGGGAGGGAACCGTAACCTTGGATCTTGAAATGATCTGTAGACGTAAACTACCAGAGTTGCACAGTGATGCAGAATAAAGGTAATAATAACATTTTCATATAATAATATTTTAACACATTTTAAATATATCTATATAAAAGGTAGGATAGGAATAGTGACTTGTTGCTTTGATTTAGGTAAATTTGAGGTAAAGAGGAACAAAGCAGAAGGACTGGTGAGGAGTTCCAAGTAATCAAAATGAGAAAAAACGAATCAGGGTTTTGGTTCTGATTTCCTAATTTAGTTTGTAATTTCCATTTCTTAAGAGAGACTGTTCCAGGCAATGCATTTCCAGTACATAATTGCACTTCCCAAGTGACTAACCACTTGGAATATAGCCTTGGGTTTCCCAACACCGACGAAAATATGCTGTAATTGTTCAGAAAAGCACTGCTGGATATGGCCCACTGCCACATACCACTTTGTGCTAATTCTGTCAACTCTCCTGAGCTCAGCAGAAGGTATCAGGGTCAGGCAGAAAATGGAAATCTTCCAAGGAGTTCCCTGCTCTGAAAGCGGTGGTGTTGACAGTTCAGTGGCGTACGCATCTCCTTTCACGTCAGAGCTGAAGATGGGGTTCCATGGATTACAGTATTCTACGTAGTCTGTCACATCACAAAATACCCACCAGCGTCTTTAATTTTACTACAAGTAGTGTACATACATTCTAACTGAAAAAATTCAAAATCCAAAAACAATTTCCCATGAGAAAATCTAAAACCTCTATAATCTGAGCAAAGAGATATTCCATGAGTAAAACAAAGCCCTGTAGCTAATGGGGCTAGTACTAATGTTGGCTTGCAGTAATGCCAAAGGGATAGTGTTAGTATATGCTTCTAGTAATGAATTCTAAACTCTTTCTGTCAAATGCAAGAAACTTTAGAGATCTAATGCAGTGTCTGTTTAGTGCTTGTTCACAGGAAGATGAAAATTTTAAGTGACAGATTTATAAAATTGATACCACAAACTTTCTGTGTACTTGTCTTAGAACTGATCTGTATTTGATAAATCCATCTTTTAGTTTAACCATACCATTTCAGGTGGGAATATATTGAGAAACTGATTAAGCACCAGTACAAACTGGAGTAAACAGCAGTTTACTAAAAACAAAAGTGATGCATAGTACAGGAAATGTTTGCTACAACACTGCTAGCTCACAGTACGTTTAAATGGTCTAGATTAAGGATATGTGGCACAAGACCATTTGCCAGTTTTATTTGGGATAGCTTTATTGATTTCAGTGATGCTATATACCATCCATTAGGGTTGTGGTTTATGATCTCTGCCACAGATAGCTTAAGAAGGATTGATTTCACATTGGGATTACTCACTTGTATCAGGTTAAGTGCAGATATATGCTGGTAAAATTAAGGACAATGTTAATATGCAACTAAGTGGAAAACTATTTAGTAAGACAATACTGAAAGGAGGTCAGATTACATTTTACAAAGAAGAAAGTCTTATGGAAAACCTGCTTTTTTGATGGAAATTTTGTATAGTTACTTCTAAGGACTGTTCCAGGTAATTAACAAATAGGTGAGACATATCTGTCTGGACAGCGAATGAAGTACCCCTACAGCACAGATAACAGAAATGAGAGCAGAAGGATTCAGATATGTTGACCTAAAGAGGTACTTAACCAGGATATAAGCTAAATGCAAAACCACTCGTAAAAAGTAGTGCATTTGATAGCTGTCACTATAGGCACTCAAAGGGGACCACAATTTCTTGCTTCACTTTGAAGTTTCCCAGATTTCTTTTGAGCATTTTTGCATGTGTACATCAGTGTTAGTTATGAGTGGTTTGACACTGCCTCCAAGCTAAGCAAAGTCCGGTAATTCTTACATGTCTCCCTTCAGTCTGATGGGCATGCCTGTTTCATGTGTGATTACTGATCAGAGTACATTAGATATTCTCCAGGAAGGCCTCTTTCACTGTAATTTCATTTGAAAGGAATCATCTCCGCATGCTCTGAGACTCTCCGGTGATCTGCAATGTGAACTAGGACATGGCAAGTTGGGATCATCATTTCAGAAGCGTACTCTGATCCAGACCAAAAGCCTTATGCAGGCACTGTGAAAATACTGAAGCATAAAGAGATCTATTCATTGGGTGCTTCCGAAAATGGGAAGATGAATCATACTAATATTGTAAGTGTGACAATAGCACTAACACCATTTAATATCTATATCAAGCATAGGATGCCAGATATCCAATTGTATGCTACTTTTGTGTTTGGATAAAGAAGGGGTGGTGATTTTAATTAAGTTTATCACCTGCATGCAATTTTCACATTAAGTACATAGTATATTTACTTCTTTCTTACAAAGCTCTGAATATTAGTGTAAAGAATGGAGTGCTGGTCCTACCAATACAGTATGCAGAAACAAAGGAAAAAATGTAACTGGAGAAGAGAGCTAAGAGTTAAGAAGAGAGTTAAGATTTCAGAAGAAATGAAAATGTTGTCAGAAGAGGGCACCCTTTTCACATAAACTCTAAAACAACAACAACAATACATTTTAAATTATTCTTTTCACTAGAATTAAGCACACAGTTTGTGGGATTAACCATGTTGAGGTTACTGGAACATCCACAAAACTTGATCACAGCAAGAAAGGCTCTCTTTTTCTGCTACCTAGAGGACTGACTTTGTACTGTCAGTGCTTTTTATTTTTTTGTTATGTTATTTTTTTCTTTCTGTTCAGACAAAGGAGTTAGACAGGTTTTTAAGATGAATCAACAAAGGGAAATATGTTCCTCCTCCTTTTCTCTCTCTCTCTCTCTCTTTTTTTTTTTCTTTAAAAGCAAATAAACTTATGAATACCTTGGGTATTAAGGGCAAAGTGCACTTAGTCTAAATATGCTACGTAGAGATAAGTCGTATGCTATGACTAAATATGCTACGTAGAGATTTTTTAGTTTAAAACTAAAAAATGTGTAAATTAAAGGAACAGGGATTTATTACTGTATTCCTTTTCTGGATCACACCAATCTGTCTTGTATTTATTCAAATACAAGATGTAGTCACAAACATTGTTTCAGAAAGTAAAATTCGCTGGTGGGCTTCTGGCATAATCGAAAAGAGATATAAAATATTAAAAAGATGTGCTTGTTTTAATTTTTGACTCTTGAATGGAAGCAGTGGCATGGAGGCTGTTTCCCACTTTGAGTAATGTAGCCAACAGCAGATGAGGGCAAAATTGCACCCAACCCAAGTTGCCCTCCCAACCTCTCTAGATTGGGCATGAAAACCCCCCTGTAAGTAGGCGTACAATGTAACAACTTAACATAAGCATGACACTTATGTGCATTATACATCAGTATCTATTAAAACTTCTCAGTATTAAGACCTTTCCCCAGAAGCCGAATTAAAATGTCCAGTGTCTCAGTAAAACTTATTAACTTGGACATTGTTGCTAGCAACTTCAAAACTAGGGTCTTCAAGTCTAGCAGTTCGGAACAGGAGTGGTGGAAGCTCTCATCTCACCTACCTGTAGAGAATCTGTCTATCTATCTGCTCTGTGTGGAGACAGTAAAAGGTAAAACACTGATACAGGC
>NW_010577832.1:23197-61721 GCF_000705375.1 Tinamus guttatus
ACCGGTGCACGCTCTCCCAATGCCCCCCCCCCGCCCCATTCTTTAGTCCATCCTCACAGATGCTTGTGGTCTGTAGTTTCCACCCTGCAAGCAAGCCTAAGGTTGGGAGTTGATCATAGCCATGGGGAGCATGCATTGTCATATATAGGATGCCAAGCTACAGCCCAGTTCCTATAAAATACGGGAAGGTGTCTTGAGCAGATGGGGTTTTGGTGTTTCAGTTCTTTTACAAAACAATTTCTTCACTGTAAAGCTGATTTCTAGCTGACTTTCCTTAAAGGAACAGAGGGCTGTACAAAATGTGTCAGTATCTGCACATGCAAGCTGAAGATGTTGTGGTATATTTAATGCATGTTATGGTATTTTAAGATTGCTGAATTTTGGATATTTCCCAATGTTTTGACTAGCAAAACACATGGGATCCTGGTAGGTCTGCATGACTGAAGACACACATATAAATTGGAAAATTTCCACAAACAGTATGACTCTGCCTGTCTGTCAAGAGTGATCTCTCCCTGAGCCTGCTTAAACTGGAGTCAGTGGACTTATATTCTTATCTAAGCATATAAACAAAGTGAAAGCGTTGGTCCTCTTACATCTTTTTGTTAATATGTAAGTAAGATCCCTAGACCAACTTTGATTTCTCAATACCTGGATCTAATACAACAACTTATGCTCTCTGCCCGCTTTCCCTCTTTGCCCCCTGCCAATTTTCATTTTTGCATTTTGAATGAAAAAAAAGAAGAAAGACTGTTCTGGTGAGCAAAATTGTCAAATTTACTTTGAAATCACTAGTTCCTTATGGAGGAAAAGGTACCATTTTTACAAAAACTTATAAATACAGATTGTTAGATGGTATAGTAGTGTACAACTCGAATGGACTTTGAATCAAGTGAAGGATTCATGCTGATTTTATTGTATCTGTCTATATACCTTCATTACTGCAATCAAAAGGCATATATATTTTCAATGTCTTCTTAATCTAATTTATTTTTTCTCACTATTATTACCTTCCTGGTTGTTCTTGGACTTACCTGTATTTCTTAAATGTAATAAACTGGGGCAGGGGAAGGGGTGTCATTAGATGAAAGGAAGCCCAATTTAGCATTGACCAAGAATTTTCACCAAGTGTTCAGCAGCCCACACAAAAACATTGCGGTTGTTGGGTTTTTCTGAGTGGGAAGGCTGAGGAGATGGCGGGGGAGGGACATGCAGATAAGCCCCTTTACTGAAGAAGGAAATAACGGAGGCTTTTTGCAATATGTGCAAGTGGGTGGCAAGACTTGAACAGAAGCTGATCTACCCACACGACTCGAGCACTTTCCTGAGGACTGATAGACTAAATGCAGAGCAAAGCAGAGAAAATGCAACCAGGCACTGAGAAAACTGGCAGATCTATTCTGGTCACCGTTTAGGCTTCTGCCTCTCCTATAAATAAAATCACTACCCAATATAATTGAGTGTATTCTGGCTGGTAGCAACTTACTGTTTAAACTGTTGCCATTAAACTGCTTCGTCTTTACAGGTATAGGTTAGGGAGTGAATGGGATTTAAAGTCAGAGCTGCCTACGTAGGGAGCTGCAGAAATGCTGCTCCCCACGCCGGTACCGTCATTTCTGGAGCCGTGCCACAGTGCTTGGCTTTGAGGGCGGCTCCTCCTCCCCTGCCCATACGGCGCAGAACAAGAAGTCCCCGTGCCGGGAACTGGCTGCAAGTCTGGCAGCTCGCCCCTTCCCACCCCTCCTTCCATCCGCAGTTTCTGCTCCGAAGAAAAACAGCCTGCAGGACCGCAAATGATGGTCTACTGCTTGGTTCGAAAGGTGGTCACACAGGGAGAGAAGTTTCCTGTTAAAGAAATGTAAGTGTCCATCCCACAAAAGCAACCCTAATGACAGCAATGTCTCTGATATTCCTCAAAGGGCCAGGATTGTATTGAAAAAGTCTAAAGCAAGACAATATCTACTCATGTTTCTCTTTCAGGTCAAAATGGGAGGTAATACCAATACTTCTCACTCCATGTGTTCTCTACATATGAAACACAAAGCTTCAGTTTTATTAGAATGCCAGACACTACACTTAGCTATTTATTTATTTATTTATTTTTCTTTACTAGATCTAGTTCAAATGTTCAGCAGTGTCAGTGAAAAGACTTGTGCTGGCCACTATGAGTTTGGATCAGCCCTCTTAGTCCTCCCCCCACCTCCAAAAAAAAAAAGAAAAACAACAAAAAATAACAGAAAGAAAAGAAAAAAAAAGAGATTATATCATCAAATCCAAAGCAAATAAAGGGGAAAAATCTATAAACACTTACCTATCTCAGGTATAATGTTAATGAAACTTTGAAAATGCAATCCATTTTTAAAAAATAAATAAAACCACAGCTCTTCCACTAGTTTTATCTCATTATCTACAGGTCCATAAACATCATACTTGATTTCTGTCTCGTGCAAGATTTCGAGGAAGAGGTAGTGCTTTACAGCATACAAATCACTAGAAAAAAGATCCAAGCTTGAATAAAATAAGCTTGAAATGATTCTCTAGATAGCAATACAGCTTTTGCCTACAGCACTAATATATTACACTTTGGCATCTCTAAAATATAGCTGTGAAGGATGCTGTGAACCTGCTAATTAATAGGACTCGTTTCTGCAGACATTTCATTAACCTAAACTTTTTAGTTTTCTGTAGATTGAATGCAAGCCTGCCTGTTTTTAACCTTTGTACAATGGCTTCTAATGTTATAATTAATTTATTCCCACTAGCAAGAGTGGAGTATGGAAGTATATATTGGGTTATGCAAGAAATCTGAAATGAGCCGTGTATAATTTATGTTGATGAATATTGTTGAGTATAATATTTAAAGTACTTTCTTTGATGGCTTTTGAATTCATAGAAATAATGTATTAACAAAAATGAGGAAGTCAAACATTTAAGTTGTCATGAAGCTTTAAACAATGCACAGGCAAATATTTAGCAGTGATTTGCAAGATTACACGCATGTGAAGAGTAAAAAAAATATTTTCTGGGTTTAGATAAGTTCTCCAATTGCCTAAACACCATGTCTTTAACAGTATCTTACCTTTTCATGCCTTTTAACTCAGGTGACATGAAAACTGGGGCCTCCATTTTCAAAAGCCTGGGATTTCCTGCAGAGAGCTCACTTCTGAATCTTTTTGTTGCACATATGCCCAGAAGAACCATTGGCCAGGATATTATCCAGGAGCTGGAAAAAGTGATGTTATGTGCATGCTGGGGATGAACACATGCCCACCCTCTGTTCCTTCTGACCTTGACACTTCGTCACTGCTAAAGACTGTTTTCATCCTTACTTTCTCTGTCTGTGGGATCCAAAGCATTTTATGATTTGCACTGAGGTCGTCTTTGGAGGATGGGTGGAATTTTCACTTCTCACAAGACTGGGATGGTTAAACTTTGTTTTACTCTGCTTTGCTTTTTCCCAACCATAACTGCAGCATATGAGGGTCTTGGTTATCCAATAAACCCATCCAGAAACAGGCAGGCAGGAAACAGGAGGAATGGTGTCTCCTGTCCTCTCCGAGGCCACAGGGAAAAAAATAACTGTCATCAACTCTCATCATAAGGAGGGATGGAAGTGTCACCACTTTTGCCGAGCCAAGAAGCTCGCTCCCAAGCAGGTGGGTAAGATCATTGGTATTACAACTTACTGCTGAGTGATGTTCCCAAATTTAGCCAAATTGTAGCCTAAACAAAAGACCTCCTTTGCATCTTGCCCCTCTTCCCATTTACCTTGTTTACTTTTTGGTATTGCTGTTGCTGATGCCATGGCTTTGTGGAGTTCTAGAAGGTGAATTTGTCACTAGCTCCTTTTGCAAGAACTCAGGATTGGCAATTTGAGATCCAACACTGATGCTGTATGAAACTGGAGAAGTACGGCTCCATAAATAACTCACATACACAAAGTCATGGGTCAAGTCACATCACAAGTTTTTCATTAATGTTTAAGGCTTTTGTATCCTGTGATAGAGCGAGGACCGAATATAGCTTTTATGGGGACTAATTGTCCATAGACACTAGATGATGTGAATTCTTTCCTTGTGAAATTAGATTTCACTTCTCCTGAGAAAGAGGCCTTTTTATAAGCAAAAGAGGCAAGAAAGTTCCATACTGGGGGAATGAAAGACAGTTCTATAGCAGGCGATTGTTTTAGATATGATAATGAGGAAAATAATAAGAAAGACTGCAAGGAAATGGCTTAATAAATGGCTAGAAAGTGAATGCATTAACCGTTACTGATGTGTTGCTCTCCAGATTTTGCAGGTCTGTGCTCAGGCAAACCACAGTAATAAAATTCTCAAGAAATCTACATATGAAGCTATATTTTTCCTGGTAAATAAAAACTGTTTTTGGATTCAATCTTTGAAAGGAGAAGATCTAAATGTCTCATTTTAAACAATGATTGTAGATACTCTCATTTCCTTTTTCTTCTGTGCTTTTTTTGAAACAATCTCTTATATAGTGTCTTTTGGTTTCTTCCTAGTTGGAGAACTTCGTAAGAAAATGTTATGTAATCCTTCCCCCCCCAACCCCCCTCTACCCAGTGTGGTAATAAAGAGCCTCAGGTATTTATCTATGCACATCCTGTCTTGAATTCACAGTATTTTTCAGTGTGCAGATGGCTTTGCTTTTCCTGCTTCAGTATTCATTTTGTTATTCCCCTAGTGATTGTTCCAGCTTAATTGGTGTTTATTGTATAGCATTCTCCTAATTATATGCTTGCATAATTGCAAAGTTTAGGGTTTTTAATGTCTATTATGTGCCTATTCTGCAGCTCTTCATAATCTTTTTCAATATGCTTTGACATTGAAATCATTCCAGAGAACATCATTAAAAGTATGCTTAATGTCTTTTAACTTGTTAAAGATTAACACTATAAGTTAAACACTTAGAGATTGTTTTCTTTACCATTCTTATTCTATACCTTTTTGCCCAACACTTTGGAAAAATGAAATGGAAATTGTACAAAGGCAAGAGGAGTAAGTAAGCCAGTAATTATCTACTTTATACGCTTCTGCTGTGAAGTATTCCAGCCCAAGAGTTTTTGAAGATTTGCTCATTCAGAAGTAGGTATAGCAATAAAAAATATTGTCAAGAAAAATAATAATAGTAACAAAAACAGAAAAGGGATTTTTGAAGAGCTAACTTAATTCCCCACATCAGCTTCCTAATCTGGCTTCTATCTTAAATTGAGAAGTTGCTCTGAAATTTCCTATTTTCACATCTTCTTCTACCCCTTGTAATTTGTTGCTCTCTCATTTCTGCCAGCATGTGGTTAACAGCATAAAAGCAAATCAATGGAAAAAAAAAGCTGCATGGCAAAAACAAGCTAGAAGAGATCTTTGAAGCATTTTTAACCCAGAACATTACAGTGATGTGTCTTATTGCACAGACCTCCAGGCAGTTGTATAAGATAACTTTGGGAAGATGAAATGCAAGAGGAGGATGAGAATGATCTGCTTGTACTGGAATGAAGAAACATCTTTAGAAGCACACCTCTAATCCATATTTTAGGTTTTCTTTGAAATCATTAGGCCTAGACTGCAAATAGTAGGAGTTCTGTGAATCAATATAAAGATGCCTGTCACAGTGTTTTCATTACAGTGGACACAGGAGGCATATAAAATGTATTCAAACAATGTACCAGATCTTCTCTTCTGAAGTTCCTATGCCAAAATTCTTTGTGACTTTTTTTTTTTCAATTGAAGGTAACGATCAATTGTTCATGATGTTTTTAGAAGGACAGTCCAAATAACAGAACGTTTCAGCTGTTATGATATGTCAGTAGGAATTACTGCTACTTGCGTGTCATGTAATGATGGGAAAAGAACAGAAAAACAATAAGAAAACATGAAAGAGAATTGGATCCATGACTTTCCAGCATTTTCTGAAACAAATTTGCTAAGTGCGCTTTCTAATTATGAAAAATATCTATAGGAATTTGATGAAGTCAATATAAGTGTACATAGATATTTGCTCAGAAAAAATATCCTTTTTTCAAAAAGAAAACTGTCGTTATATATTTGTCTGTATGAATAAACAATAGAATTTAGCTGTGAGCTCAGAATTTTGCAGTCGCTATTTTATAGACATATTGTATGGTATAGACATCTGTGATTGAGTTGTTTATCTAAGTCATCTTGTTATTTGTTTAAGTTCTGATGTTTCATTCCACAAAAATGTAGACTTTTTTTTTTTTTTTTTCAAAGCCAGGGCATTGCAGCTAGTAGAGACAATAGTACATCTACTGCTTGTCACTCTTTCTAGTCAGCACTAAATGCTTTACTTCTTTAATAAGTAACCTCCATATGTCCATATGTGAAACTTACAGTATCAAAGGCACTCTACCCCTCTGCACACTTCTGTTAAAACGAACAGCAGTTTTATTTGATTGCAGAGCATGGGAAAGGGCCTTATCTGACTATTCTTATCTTTTAGACTTCCTGGACAGAATTACTCTGCTAGATCTTTCTTTTTCAAGCTAAAAATAAGCCCATAATTTTAATTTTTCAATTATCTGTAATGCACTGAAAGAGTTTTAATTCCTGAAAGAGGAAGAACGCAGAAAAGAAAATATTGTTTTTACAACAGGCAGTCCTTTTATCTTATTAGAGCCAGACAGTGTGTAAAAACACAGTGATCAGAAAATGTAAAACAAATTCCAAGAGACTGATCATTATAATCAGGCCTTTTTAAAAAAAAAAAAAAAAAAAGAAGCTGAAGTGATAAAATTATCAATGCAAGCAATGACTAGCTCTGATTACAGCCACTTCTATTAAGAATTCATAAGCAGGACAGGTTTATGAAAAAGGTCAAGCCAGCAATAATGTAGCTGGTTCTTTCTATTCATCTATTTTTCTTTAGTTGATAAAAAGACTTTTCAAAGATCACATATGTAGACAGATAAGAAGAAAAGGAAAACAGATGATAAAAATGCTGTGGAGTTGGAGAAGGGTTCCTAATTAGGGAGTGTAGGAAAAATATGATCTATGGATATATAGTATAAATATGCATGTGTAAGTATCTGTGAAGAACAGCATTTAATAGAACATGCAGCAAAAGAGCAGAAAAGTCACCAATGCTTCATCTGCATAATGGTCCTGTTTCCTTTAAAAATAAAAAAAATCTGTATTCCCCTGTATGATGATGGAAGGAGCATGTACTTGGAGGAAGGAATTCAGGCTTTTTTGTTCAACTTTTCATCAGTGACTTGGATGAGGGCACATAGTGCTCCCTCAGCAAGTTTGCAGATGATACCAAACTGGGTGGAGTGGCCGACACTCCATAGGGCTGCGCTGCCATTCGGAGGGACCTAGATAGGTTGGAGAGCTGGACAGAGAGGAACTTCATGAGGTTCAACAAGGACAAGTGCAGGATCCTGCATCTGGGGAGGAATAACCCCAGGCACCAGTACAGATTAGGGCCACAAAGATTATTAAGGGAGTCAAACATTTACTGTATAGGGAATATTGTAACACGGGGAGTTTCATCTCCATGAAGAAGGAAGAACTTTACTGTGAGGGTGACAGAGCCCTGGAACAGGCTGCCCAGAGAGGCTGTGCAGTCTCCTTCTCTGGAGATCTTCAAAACCCACCTGGATGCCACCCTGTGCCACGTGCTCTAGGTGTCCCTGCTTGGGCGAGGGGGTTGGACTAGATGATCCCTAGAGGTCCCTTCCAACCTCAGCCATTCTATGAGTCTGTGATTTGTTACAGTGGGACAGGAGAAGATGTGATGCTTTTTGGGGAGTGTCGTTCTGATTTACCTGACTTCTGATGGCACAGAGGACAGTAAGACCATGGAAACCAGCGTTAACTGAGGGCTTACACCATTTGCTTGTGTCTGTTCCATCAGATAGACCTGTGGCAAGTTCTGCTGGAGGAATGTCTCTTGCCTCTGTTCCTTGCTCCCGGAGAGCCCTGCTGGCAGCCAAATAGCAAAGCTGTCAGCTTCTACATACATATTACTAATGCATGATATGGACCCTATCAGGATAAATGGATTTAGTTAGATAGTGAAATCATCCTCATTTCAGGTCCATATCCTGGTTTCATGTAATAGTTTTCATATCAAAGGTAACTTTATTTCAACAAACTAATAAAATATCTAGAAATCCTCTATATCAGGAAAAATCCCCAGATGTGCGGGTACCAACAAAATAAATATTTCTGCTACACATGAATAGTTTCTAGGTGTCAGCCTTTGTTAAACCTAATATGTCTGTTTGCCTGTGTAGCTCTGTGGAAAGGCTTTGGTAGTTTTTTGAACTGTCGAGTGATGCCTATAGCTGGGGTATTGGACCACTCAACACTCGGAGGAGATTTTTACCCTCTTAGTCCTGGGGGTCCTGGTTGCTGTGTCCTTTCTAACAGTGTGTCTAGTTAGCTGCGTGAGGAGACTAGATCAAAGGTCTGTTCAAGAGATACCTTCTAGGTCTATGTCATCACTGGTATTTTTTGTCTAGGGAGCCACATTGGATGTCATGGCTTGAGACTGGGTTTTGCTGCTGCAACATAAGATGATAAGGCGGTGCAGACGCCTGTAACTAACACAGATATTATCTTTTAGCATCTTTAGGGACCAGGGGGAGATGTTCATATTCTTCCCCCAAGAAAGGGGGGAAGGGCATCCTGAGACATACTTTTTTCTTGTACTGGGTGTCATGCTGTCAATACTTCTATATGAGACTATCTGTAAGCAGGAAAATGTTTTCTCGTGAGAGAAGAAAAAAAGATTTTCCAAATATTCAGGGAATCCAGGAGTGAAGATGCAAATCTATCATCACAGATAAAACATGCCCTCTATCTGCCCCAGTTCTCCATCTGTAAAACGAAAAACAAGGATATTTCTTTATCTCAAAAAAAAGTTAAAAATGCATTAAAACGTACAAAACACTTGATGTTTAGCCAGGGAGAATACAAAAGTAAAAATGAGTTCCCTGTAAGGGGAAAAAAAAGAAAAAAAGCTTTTTGCTACTAATGAAATCTTTGTGACATTTATTTTAACAATCAATTTTAACTGATGATATTTTAGCACTAATTTCTATTGCTGTCAGAGATTTCTGGGTTTTTTATTACAGTTACTATCAACATTTCCAAGTTAAACCAAGCAGTGCTAGACTTAATGTCAGATTAAAACCTTTATCTTTTAATATTCCATTGCATTCTCTGCCTTTTGTCATGATCAAGCATAATGTGTCTGGGCATGTTGCTAACATAGATGACTTTTCCCAAAACAAAGTTTGTCAAGGGAACTTGTCTTCCCACACACTTGTCAGTTTTCTTGTTTCTTCATCATTCGTATCATGCAGAGGAAATATTTTTGTGGACCATCTGTTGTCCCAAGAATGGTTTTTACACTGCTGGAATCAAAATATTTGATTTTGCAAATCAGTAGCAAAGGCTCTCTGAACATTTTGAGAGGATTGCATGGCAGGATGCAACATCTTTTGAGCAAACCGTGTCTGCTTGGAGGCACCTCAAACAGATACAGACCTCATGGTAAGAGTTCACATACACAGGCTTGTCAGTGCAATTGGAGGATTGTGTTGGACCATTGAGTTTATTTTTGCCTCGTCATTTGCCTCGTGTTTGCTAAATTATTTTACACACATATGAGATTTCACATAGTAATGGTCACCGAGTTTATCATCTGTATAACATAGGTCTTCAATCCAAGCATATCGAAATGTTCCACACAACGATATGCAATCTAATACTTCCTACAGAATCAAACACACATAAACCTGTCCCTTGAAATATATGGAAATCTCTTGACTTTAATGATACAATTGTAAGACTTTTGTACAGCTGCTAAGCAGACAACTAATCTAGAGTGAGTCTTTGAAGTGCAAATTGTGCATTTCCCACCAAACACTTAGAGCAAAAGATGGGAAACATCAATTCACACTACTGGCAAAAAAAAATGATTCCAGTTTGTCACAAGAAGAAAGGTTTTAAATTTGCAATTTTCATCTACAAGATAAGGTGTTAATGAATTATATATTTTACCCAGATGGCTATGTAAATTTTCTCTGAACTTTGTTACAGAGCAGCTATTGTACAACTACTGCAAAAGGTGGAGACAGTAGTCAGTCAATGCGGAAAACATCCAATTGATTCTATGGTTGCTTTTGTCTAATCTTTTCATGGAATCTGAGTCTTACTCAAAGGCTACCAAAACCATGAAAATACACTATTTTTATAGGTTTCAGATTGGGTCAGGCTTGCAAGATGCAGAATATATTGTTTGAGTTTATACAGGCGGAGAGCACCCAATACTCTCTCCCTCATTCCAAAATGGCTTTTCTTAAAAAAAAAAAAAAAAAAGTTTTTTAGTATAATTTCAGATCATGGGGAGATTGTTGCTACTAAGTGATATATATCATAACAATAGCTAATCCACATTCAATAAATTAAGAGACATTTCTTGGGGTAAAGGTGGAGGGTTTCATATAAGCGAACATGATTCTGTTATATGGATTGCTACCAAAGAGCCTTCATTAGCTGACTTTCTAAAAGCAGAGCAAGGATTGTAGAGCAATAGTCAATTTCCTAATCCTCCAAAAGAAATAAAAAAAGAATTAAGGAACCAATATATACGAAAGATTTTGATATACTGTCTGATTTCTGAAAGGCTGTTTTACATCAAGAGTAGCTGAGTAATTTGCAACATCATAATAGAAATTCAAAATTATCCACAATTAGAGAAAGGACAGTTTTTAATTTATATAATGGCTAACACTGCCAGATTCTTTAATAAACTTCAGACATCTATTATGAATAGCAATATGGAAACACTTTTTTTTTTTTTCCATGAAAAGGTCTTTCTAAAAAGGGAGTTAAAGATGTGGATACTCATTTGTAGTTTATGGATTAGTAGAATGTCATTGCTATCCCATTACTATTAATTACTCTTCACAAGCCTATTCAGATATGCAAAATATAAGTTCAGCTCTGCCTAGCAATTGCAGAGTAACTGAGGCTGGAAGGCAGCTCTGGAGATTGTCTGGTCCAGCTCCCAGCGCAGAGCAGGGTCAGGTACAGCCTGTTGCCCAGGTTTATATCTAGCTGGGTTTGGAAAATATCCCAAACTCCACAGCCACACTGGGAAAACTGTTCAAGGGTTCAACTACCTTCACAACAACAAAGTGGTGTTTTTATTGTGGAGTGGAATTGCTGGTATTCTAATTTGTTACAATTGCCTCATATCTTGTCACTGGTTACCAAGGAAAAGGCTCTGGCTCTGTCATCTTTACACCTATAGTATCTATGATGAGAGTGTTTTAAGTATGTTAGTCCATATTAGACTAAGGTGGTCAATTCATTTTGTTGTGGATTTATTGCATTTCTTTCTCCAACTATTTCTCCTAGATAACAACTTTTGTCTTAGTATATGAAACCATGTTACAGATTTAGGAATTATACAATGAACACTTGAATCCTTTGTTAAAATGTGAAGAGCAATCAGCTTTACATAGCTATCCCTAGAGCTTTCCTAACCCCAAATGATCGGGGTCTAAGAGCTATTTCACATCTGAAGCATGCACACATTAATTCATAGGTGGCTTCATATATCTGGCTCATCATAGTAATGGAGGCAACATATAATACCCAAAACATTTTGAAAATTTTGGTCTGGAGTCACTCCTCAACCATGGATTTTTATCTCTAATTACTGTGAATTTTTAAATTACATAGTGTTTTTTAAGTGCAGAACTGAGTCCAACCTAGTCTATTCTAATAAATAGAATATTACAGAATAAATCACTGGGACAAATTTCATGCTTGGCTACAGCAGCATAAATGTAAAGCAGATCCGTTGAAGCCAACTGGGTGACCACAGATTTATGCTACCATTACCGAGAAGGGATTGCTGGAAAAGTTTGCTTTCTACTCCCTCACTGATAGAGTTTCCATATGGCTAGTATCTGTAATAGCTGTTCTTAGCCTACCAGTTCAGTAGCAAACATGTAAAATTTGGTCAAACCAAGCATAAACAGTCATTTTGAGGGCTGCCATCTTTAAGCTGTAGTTAGCAGGAAACCTTTGTTTCCTTAAATGATGCAAAGTATGCAATCATGATGATTTTCTAACCATCTTTTCCTGTTGACATTTGACTTTTCTGCCAGCAAAGAGACTACAGTCATAGAGGCAATAATTTCTACAATTTATGAAACTAGATGTGCTGCAGAAGAGACAGAGACTGTTAGCTCATGCTCGGGAAAGAAAGCTGAGGAGTAAACCCAATTGTTATTAGATACCAAGAACTCCACAATGGAAAAAGATTTGACTGATTTCCCAATCACAGGAAGCTGCCTTCCAGAGCTCAGATTTTGCTTTTCTGTAATCAGAGACTGTAAATATGAAAAAGACATTTTAAGACACTGGATTTCATGGGCTTCGTGGTTCCTGGAACTACTTGTAGGTAGCTTGGCTACTTGGTAACCAAGTAGATTGGTAAAAAGTAGCTTCTCTGGTGAGCTAATACTGTCTTTTTTTTTTTTTTTCGAAGGGAGGGGGAAGGGAGGAAGCTGGGACCTAACAAGGAGAGACTGTGGGTCACAAAGACCATGGGCAGAGCTAAATTAGGGCATTGCAATCACTGGTCAGAAAATCCCAAAAGGAGTATAACACCTTCTTGAGGAGTGACTATGACTGCTACTAATAAGCACAAGCAGCGGAATCAATAGCTGACAGCAGCCAAAGGTTTGGTGGTCTGCTGAAGGATGGGGGAGAAAGGAAGATCCTAAGAAACTTCAGTCCTCACCTAAATCTCTTCCTCATGCCTGCATTTGTGACAGAGTTCATAAAAGGCAGAGGTCATTGGAAGAAAAGGGTAATGGAAACATATTTTTCAGGCTCCCCTAAAGCAAAGTGTATATCAACTTTGACATGGGCATCTCAAGAACCATCTTGTTCATTGGTATTTGTCATTGTAAGACTCATCAAATCTGGTAATGCTATAGTTTTCCAGTGACAACCGCTAACTCCATTCCAGCAAAGACAATGGATCAACCCTGCTACATTAATTCAGCAGATTGATAGTGTACTTCGGTCTATTGCAATCTTCTTAGTCTGTACTGTATATCTGCTTTTGTGGCTACCTTCTCTTCCCTGGAAAAACACTTTCAATCTACCAATTTATTGCCCCACACACATCTTAAAATGTCATATAAAATTGAATTTTAATGGACACAGTTGGTAATAATCAATGACCTTTTAAGAGATACTGTGCCAATAAATAGGTATAGACTATCTTGCCTGAAATATCTGCACTGTCCTATTCTTCCTCCAGATAGCTGAATAGTTCTTCCAGGAATTTAATGAATGCTTCAAAGGCTAGCAGAGAGGGCAAATAGTCTCTCTTGCCTTATGATCACGGTATCCAAAGTGAGGGTTTTGAATGAAGAATTTTGCAAACTGAGCTCTCATGTGGACTAAACTGTGTAATTCTTTGTTATGAGTGACTGCATAGAGTTGCTTGAGGAGCAATTACTGTTGGGATTTTGCTTCAAGCATACATTGAAAGAAGGATTCAGCTATGCATGTTTGTACTAGAAATATCAGCTTATGTGAGTAGAACTAATTGCATGAACTTAGCAGAGGGTATCTACTTTTCTCAGTGAAACAATTCCAATAATTTTAAAATTATTTGCTGAAAATGTAACACTAGGACCAGCTTATAGCATAAGCTACCTGTGGCAAAGTGTTAAGCTTTATCAAAAGCTCATTGTCCTGTGTAGCATGTTTGACTTATTCAAGCTGTGTACTGTGAGACAACTTCAGAGAGGAGAATATTAGTAATGACTCTTGATATGTTGTCCTTTAAGTCTGTCCCCCAAAAAGGACCTGAGCCAAGACTGCCGAAAAGGTTGCCAGGATGGCAGGTGAGGGCACACAGAGGAAATAAGTAGAATAACTTAGTAAGAAAGCATAGTCAGGTTGAAAGGAAGAGAGAGACATCTGTAGTGAATTTTTGCTGTTCCTAGTGTAGGAAAAAATCAGGTCTATTTGTCCCTTATTGAGTCCTGAATGACCAAGGGAAGTGTAATACATGCCTCTTGTTATTTTCAGACTCAAAAGTGTGAAGCGGATAGAATACTAATTGTCAAATGATCAAGCTAAGATGTCTGATTGAGAAGCAACTACAAGATGCTTTTGGAAAAAGTTTTATACTTAGCTGAATGCTTCTACCTAAGCACTAAGCTACAGATGAAACTTGTCAGGAAGTATGGCTTGTGTTACCTGCAAATATGATGTTTTTGTTTTTTTTGTTTTTACACAAATAGCCAGATTTAAAACACATTGTGTGTGTGTGTTGAAGTCAGACGGAGGTACCTAAAAGTCCTTTCCCATGGAACCCAGAAGTTATCTATTTAGGAAAGTATAAGAAATTCTTCAGTGGGAAAGATTGTCAGTACCTTCTTTTGTTGTTGAGTTATAAAATAGGGTGTGAAATACAGCTATAGTAATACATCTACTTCTATAACAGCCTAGCACAAAAATGATGGTGTGACAATGGCTTATCAACTCTTAAAAAAAGAAGAGAGAAAAACCCAAAAGTGTATTCAAAGGGAATTTTAAGCAGGCACTTTCCATGCTCTGTCAAAAATATGTCTTGGTAGGCACAATTTAGCTGCCCAGCTATTTGAAATATAACAAACAAAGTTTGATACACTGCAGAGAGAGAACTGAAAAGGAAGTGCAAAGCACCAACTGGAAGTAGGAAACTGCACTGAACTCAGCAAAAAGACATTGAAATACGTAATTTCACCAGTAAGGTGAAAGTGTTGGGGAAGGTTTTCCTAAAGCAAGAGTAATTCTTTTATAATTAATGGAGTACTGATTTCCATTGCAGACATATTCATGCATTTCAAAGGAGTGATATAAATCCAAATGAGACCATAGATACTTCCAGGTAACAGGGGATTGCCTAAATGTGCTCTGAATGTTAACTACTCACAGCTGAGTTTTTTTATCACAAACTTGAAACTTGGTATGAAGTTGAGATGTACTTTTTCGTAACATTGAGGTTTGAGGCATAACATTGACGTTTAAGGACCTCAATGTCCTTCCCAGACAAAACATGGTTTGATTTGATAACTGTACACTTGCTAGGTTTGGTAGCCAAGACCCAAGAGTAATGGCCTGGCCCTGCAGTATGCTGAGTTTCCATCATGTAATTAGGATGATGGTGTGGATCAGGTGAGATGAGATGGATGAATGATGAGCAGGATCAGGTCAGTCTACCTCTTTGCTTATATAGCTCTGTACACACCTCTGGACTTCTGGTTTTCAAATGAATATCACTCCTAGTATGGCTAACTAACCTTTTTTGTTCTCTCTGTTTCTATTTAGATCAGTTAGTGCCTGCAAAGTGGGAGATTAGTTATCAGGAAGTCTATGTCCCATGACAGTTTCTGACATTATTATTATTTTTTATTTTTATTTTTCATTATGACTTAGCAACTCTGTATTTCACTTTCTTGTTTAATAATGCATATCTATCAGGACTGCTGTAAGGCTGCAGTCCTTAACATTCATAAAGTATTGCAGTACATCAGTGAAATAATGGAAATTACTTTACATTAGTAGAACAGCAGAAGTGGCATCATGGAAATAAAACACCTCATAATTCACTAGGATGCAGACTGTATCAGGCCTTTTGAATTAAAAAATCTGACCAAAATACTTTTCCTATATTTAACTTGATAACACATCTTTAGCTAGAACACAATTCTTCAAAGCCTGATTTAAGGCATGTATTACTCACTGTTTGGCAAAAGGCAAGATAGGTAAGAGAAGGAAGATTAAATATATTAAAGTTTTCATGTTCTGAGGTTACTAAGACAAGTCAGTGAACCTATCATAAGGAAAGAGGACAGTGTCTTATATGTACCTATACCTTAAGATTATGCAGGTTTTTAAAGAAGTATGATATATAGAATTTATTTATAAATGTAAAATTGGTTTTCACCTGACTGTAAAATTTGATGGTGTAAAAATGAGGAACTTAACACCTTGAGACATGCCTAGATCTTTATTTAAGTATCTCTTGCACCATTTGGCTGATATAAAAGAAAAGTTACGAAACTATGAATTTTTTTCCCACTTAGTTCTACTTCCTTCACATTCCTTCCCCTTTTCCTGTTTTCCTTTAAAGCATTACCATGTAAGTTATTTGAAAAGATTTTTTTCCAGAGAAAAACTTTTTTTTTTCAGCTGCTCTTAAACTAGATTATGTCTAGAAACAAAAAGAAAAAAAAAGTATTTTGATAGGGGACAGAGTGGACTTTATTGTAAGTACAAATATAGTTTTTTTTTTCTTGACTTGCTTTATGGATGCCTGCTGCTAAAGTTCATATCCCTGTAAAATTTTCATAAAATACAAGCAGTGAGGGCATATTTGGGTTAATATTGCTTCATAAAAGGCAGAGTAGCTAAAAGATAGGTTTGTTCATCTGTGTCAAACCTCTTTTCCCATACTAGACTTCTATTATTACTATTAGCTTTGCATTAAAATGATAATGCGCCTGATAAGATGGGAAGATTAGTTCCTTGCCAGTCATAGTCTTAGTTCTTGAACAATAAACCATTCCTAATCACTAGATAACATGACCATTCTGTCTGTGGTGGTTCTTCCTCTGTATGGCTCTTCCTATCATAAAGCTGAATGAAGACTGTTTGGGTCTCAGTATTTAGGCTTATATACAGTCTTCTGTGAACTTGTGCTACAAAAATAAGTGTGACTGTCTTCTACTTGTTCTGCTTTCTATTATTTTCATAGTTTTCTTATACTGGAAATAGTCATGTCCACCCATACACACTCAATGTTATTGCAGTTTATACAAGAAAATGAGAATCCAGGCATTTTTTTGGACACAGAAATAAAACTACTGGAGGAACATCTGTTCAGCTAAGGGAGTTGCATAAACTTGTCTAATCTAATTTCAGAGCTTGTGTTGCTCTCAGGTCAAGGAGAACAATGAGAGAGAGGGAAACTACAGCAGCAGAAAGTAGGAAACCATTAACTAATGGGAAGAGTGAGGTGCCGTATTTTGATCAGAAAGAAACCTTGTTCAAAATATTTGAAGCATGCACCTGCAAAAAGGAGAAAAAAATGCTCAAGTGCTGGGCTGTGAAAGAGAAGGTTAGAAAAATTGCTGGAGGCAGCATGGAAGTGAGAAGGCCATATTGGAGATTTTTATGATATAGCTGAAGAAGAGCTATGTGTGATATTAGTGTTATTAGTTTGGAGGCATAGAATAATGTTCGAAGAGGAAGCTGTGAAAGTAACTTACATGTTGCACTAGAGAACTTGGAAAAAATATGTTGGTATTTTCCCTGCTTTGAAATTCTGCTGCTAATTTCACACAGTTTCCAAAAAGAACTCCCCAACTTTAATCTTTGATAAATCATACACTCACAAGGGAGAAAGGAGAAGGGCTAAGTATCTTATATTTCTTCTTTTAGCTGAACCTGAACCTTTTTCTCATAAAGAGCCAATGGCATACAGTCAAAGCTCTCAAAAATATCAGAATATTTCACAAGTGGTTTGTGAAATACCACCTACGTATCTGCTGAGCTGGACTAAAGATGTAAGTCTGCTTTTGTAAACAAGGGCATGAAGTGCCTGAGAAAGTAGAGGATGAGTAGTTCTTGGATTAACCCTCCAAGGTTTTCATGTGTAGTTGTGCTCTGTCCTTTCCCCAGAGTAAAGCATAAACATCCAATTCTGCTTTCTTCAAGAATAAAAGTTGGATGTAGGAAAAACGAGGTTACCAAAAAAGGGAAAATTTAAAAGTATAATGTATTTGATATGAATATCATGTGTAAGAAGCATATGCATCCTCCCTCTTGGACTTTTGAGATAAGTAGTTTAAGATTTCAAAACAGAGATTAACGTGTCTAAATGATATTGTCAAGCATGGAAATCCACAGTACCCCGACTGGTGTATTTAAGTTGCTCAAATTACAACAATTCATAGAAGACCTTGAAAGTCTACTTTGCCAACAAAGAACCACAGTCCAGACTGGTCCCTCCAAGTTTCTAGATTAACCATCAGGACTGGGGAATATCTAGTTTTTTGGTTCATATTGCCAGTCACTTGTTTATATTCGTCGTTGTCCAACTCATCTATCCTCAGACAGAATGAGAAGGGTATATAAACTACAGGGAAAAAACTAGCTGAGGGCATTCTCATTCACATATCATATCAGGTAGCCTGCTAACATCTCACCAGAATTTGGCCTGTTTAAGATGACAACAACACACTGCCCTTCACTTCTGCCAGCATTAAGAAAAGGTTCAAGATATTAAGAACACAATCTGAAGTAATTAATGTGATTTTTTACATAGGATTTAAAGTCCTTTCTTTCCAGCAGAAGGAAACATTTACGACAAATAAGTGTTGCAATTTCTCTCTGTATGTATATATATATATATATGTATATATGATTGTCTTCTTTTAAAAAAACATGTGAAAAGGGAATCTAAGTGCACTCTATCTATTCATCAATTTTTTAAAAAACCCTCTCACCGGATGTCGCTGGATGAATCCATCAGCCTGGAATTTATATCTATTTAAAACTTCATTACTGCAACATGGAGTTTCAACTTCCACAGTTATCTATGGAGTTTGGGAAATAACAGTACTATAAAATAAAAATGTAATCGGGAGCTTGAACAAAATAACAGGAAAATTCTTCATAAATTAATGGTGACTTACTCTTTGGGCTCTTTCTCCTGAAATATGGAATGGAAATCCATAGCTAGGTCACATCTAGGGAGACCAAACAAACTGTTTTCTTCCTTATTCTAGTCTCTCATGCCCTAAGTGCTGTATTCATACTTTGTAGCAGAAATTTCTTTTGGAATTTCAAGATATTTTATGAATAAAACTTTTGGGGAAGTTGCACAAAAACAACTATTTTGAATCATCTTTTTCAAATCAGAAAGCTGGTAGCTTTCCGAGCGATTTTGTCTCCATGTGAAGTTTCCAGTTAGGAGCAGTTTGCAGGTGACAAGAGCTATGTCTAATATCAAGTAAATGCTTTTAAAACTGGGCAAAATTCTACGCTATTAAGTAAGATGTAACTTCTCCGCAGTCTTCCTATCAAGGTCATTACCAAGTGTTAGGGGATGTGATATTATTTTCTAGTTCATGATGGCTGATTCCATTGCCTTTGTCTTCTATACACAAAACATAAACCTTTCCGGAGTATATATCCAGCTATTCCTGTGGTACCTTCTTCAAAGCTTTCTATTGATTTATTCTTTTCATCTGTCCTTCACACTATACCTGTTACAGCTCTTGTGATTTTTTTGAATCCTATTCCCTAGATTCCTGTTGCTATTGATTTTTTTTCTACTTTTATGTGTGATTTTCCAGAATTAATCTTTTTTCAGCTTTTCTTTTATTCAATATGTATAATAAGAAACCTGGAGGAATCACTTGCCTTTCTAATAAAGGACACAACCAGGAACTAGGGTGGTATATTTCCAGCTCTACAGCTTTCAGAAAGATATTAATGATTTTTCCAGTACATCTGTGACAATGTTAACAGAGGAACTAAGATCTCTTTGAATACACTTGTTCATTTTCTCTGTTACCTTGGCCTAAAACTGTTTTATAAAAATCATTGAAAATCTGATTTCACTTTTGTGGGGATTTTTTTTCAGTTGTATTTTTTTTTCATTGTACTATAAGATGCTAATCGAACTTTTTAATTCTGTTGGCAGAGTGGTGTCCTGCAGCACTGGTAATATAATAACTCACTAAAAATTGTGTTTAGTGTACATCTGCGAATTCTGTAAGAGTTCAAGACAATTGACATTGTCTTGATGGCTTGGAAGCTGAAAGAAAAATTTTAGGAATGCCTCATAAATTGGGTCCTTAACTTAATAGTTATTTGAGCTGCAATTTTTTATTTTCCAGCTAAGCTAAAGCTGGACAGATGTACAGATCACCGCATCCCATCTCTGCTCTAAAAAGCAATTAGAAGCTTGTTCTTTTCATATGCAGCAAGGAAAAAGATCTTTTCAACAATCTATGGGGTGTGCAATATTGTTCCTTGGCTACCTTATTAGAAGGATAGAAGAGTATAGGTAGGAGAAATGTTTCCCTTTTGCCAGTCTCACCTTGCCAAAGGACAAAAGACAAGTTCCCCAGCCTACCACTGGAAAAAAAAAACATTCAATCCTGTCTCTTAGCAAAGCGGTTTGGCATATCTGCAAGTGCAAGATGTACCTCATTTAGGAACGGTGTGAATTTAAAAAAAAAATAAAAAGGAAAGCAAGGTGCCTAAACAACTCTTATTAGGAGTAAAGTTCAGTTTTTTTTTTCATTTGATATCCTTTTCGCTACCTCTCAATCTGTTCCTCACATGACGTGACCTCTGAGATGGGGGAAGCACTTGGATTCCTTCCTTTACTGAGCATGGGAATGTCATCATTGCCATGATGGAGCCCTGCAGAAGGTGTGGGACAAGTCATTTTTGTGCGGGGGACCACAGGCTGGCTCATTTCCCCCAAGGCAATCCAAACTTTTCACCTCTAAAGCAATAGAGATAGTGGGGATTTGGGGGAATAAAAGCCTCCAAATATTCCCTAAGTCACTGCGCAGTTTTAAGGTGATATTGGTGGCTGATTAAGAAAAGAAAAAAAAAAAAAAAGCAGGGCAGACCTTTGGTGTTTAAAGGATCTATGCCATTAAAGAGCTGAAGAGATGAGCAGAAACTTTCAATTCAGCTAGTGGAGTGTTAAAAACATTTCTTTTAGGGCTTGAGAAACGAGAAATAGAGCTTACTTGTTAATGCTGTTGGTCAAAAGAGATAAATTAGTAGTAGTAGTAAATTGAAAGAAAAATCTTATGTGCAGGTTCATTGTTTGAAGTTATGAACAAGGTATTCGTAAGCACCAACAGACAGATAGTTGCTGTGATATCTCACTTGGGTTGAGTCCCTCAAGCATTAAAAATGCATTAATGGCCACAGGAGACAAGAAAAATAGAAAAGAAAAAATGATGACTTTTCTTTTTCTCTACACTCTATAAAGAAAAAAAAAACTGTGGTCTCAACTTCACATTTAACAGGTTTGATTTTGGTATGAAAGGCGTTTGACAAGTGAACGCATTACGATAATCAGGAGTGCTACTCTAACAACTGCTGTCAGGCAAAGAGCTTCTGTTCTCTTTTTCCTCTCCTCCTACTCCTTTACTTAACAGCTAAATTTGGTTTACAGGCTCAAGCTGTAAATAAATATCATTTAAAACCAGAATGTTAGGGCCTGGTTTCCAACTTCTACCATTTTCTTCCCTCTCTGAAATAAAAGAAGAAAATGTTTGCATTTAGAATCTGATTTTACATTAAAATGAGTAGTTACATGAACAAAAAAGGATTTGCTGCTAAACACAAACTTCCTGCTTCCTGCTTTAATTATCAAGCTACAGTAGGATGGAAAATACCCACCCAGTATGGCTGTAGCTATGCCCTTTAATATTACACAGTAGCAATGAAATAAGCCATAATATAGTGTGTGTGTATAAGGTAAACTTATGCACACCGAGGAGTATGCCAATATAACTCTTATGGCAATAAAAATCATGCTTTTACCAAAACACCTGGGCTGCTACAGTATGTATATGTAAGCTTCATTTATGTATAAGTAGGTCAGTTCTGACAGCAGTACTTTGAACAGTGTATTTACAGATTATACAGTTATTCAACATGTGGTTTGTGGCTATTGCCAAAATTGATAGATGTGAGTGTAATTAAGGTCATTATCATACTATAGAACATTCTCAAAACAATATAATTGAGCCTAAAACTCAATTGCTTTGTTCCCTGCAGTTTATTTGTGGTTTTGCACAATGGTGATAGAAAATCAATTACAAATTGATCTGGCATTATGAAACTGAGATTCTGGGTCAGATTCTAGATATAAAGTAATCTTAGTACTTAAAGCCCTTACTGTGCAGAAGGTTATGAGGTTAGTTTTCACCAAACAGCATGATTATATTAGTAATTAGGCAGTACTGTTAGTAGTAGCTTTACTGCCTTTGACACAACTCAGATCACATTATCTTTCATAGTCTTACTGAGGGGGAAGATGCTGTTACTCTGGTTATCTTCCTGTTTTGACTGCAGAGGGTGATTTCCTTCTCCTTTGCTACCTTGATGGTAATACTAATATCTAAAAAAAGAAACCAGAAATGTACACTTTACAGTAGAACCAGAATGGTTCATTGGATCTTATTCAACAGATTAATGTCTGTTTTTTTAAAAAATAAAAATAAATAAATAGTTTATAATTTGACACACAAAGGTGAGAATTTCCTCTTTGATCTGAACAGCTGGTTGTTGGTACCTATCTCACTTGGACTCTTTTTCTTTTCTGAGAAGACCTTAGAAATAAATGCTACTGTTCCTGAATGGCTGGGCCACAAGGGTAGCAGCTGTCTAGATTTTGTTCCCCTTCTTTCTGCTTCATGCATTTCCAGTTCTATTTTGCCTTAGCAAAGTTAGGTCATAGTAAGGAATGCAAACCAGCGACTTTATACTGTTTAGGTAATACAATTAAGAGTGTGATTTTTTCTATATGGAGAGAAGGAGTTTTCCTAGGCAATGATTCAGATCCGTCATAAGGTGTAAATACCCACTTGGATATTTACATTTTAATTAGATACTTGGTTCTCCACTACTGATGTGCCTGCAAGAGCAAATTCATGGTGCTCTACAATAACTAATTAATCACTTTGAGTTGGGATTCTTCCTAGAAATGTAGGGTAAATCAGGTACTGTTTGAAGCTGCTTTAGAATGGTCTGTGTGAAGAAATCTGCATGTGTGGAGAAATATTACATTTATACTTTACATTTGTACATTTTCCCACTCAGCATTTTTTTTCATTCAAATCCTTTGCATCAGATTAGATCAGTCCCAAAAGAGTCTAAAACCAAGATTTGATTTTGAGCCTTGTTCTTGGCTCTCTCTCCAGTCTGTTTAACCATTTATTAAGTGTCTATCACAGCAGTCGCTTCCTTACCATATATACACATATTAGGAACCATTAGCTTTGTCACTAGAGGAAAAGCATCGACATGGAAAAGCTCTATAATGCACACAAGGTGCAGTCAATTGGCATTACATCATATGCCTTGTTATATTACCAAAACAATTAAGTTATCTGAGTATCAACACTGCATGTACACATTGCATCATTTATAAATCAGGGCACTTAGAAGCAAAGAAATGAATAATTAAGAACACATAATACTTCTGCTGCTCACACTGTAAATACATTATCCTTATCAAGATTTTTGCCTTTGTAGACTATAAGCTCTTTGTTGATGATGTTGTACCCTATTTGTCTACTATCTAACATAATACATCCCCGGTTGCTCTATAGTAAAAGTGAAGCAAAGCACGGACAATTCCTTGCACAAAAACTGAAAGCAATGCATAGCTGATCTACTCATTCTAATTGTAATCCAAGGTAATTACTATTTAGTCCCTAATAATTTCTGAGTGTAAGTGCTTGACCTGCTTTAGCTCTAACTTTTTACTACCTGGGAAAAAATTGTCTCCTGTAGAAACTGTACTGAGTGCTGGGGAATGAGTCCATATTAGAGCAATCTTACCTGTCAAATGTTAACCATAAGGACATATTTGGTTGTCCTGCAAGA
This sequence comes from Tinamus guttatus, assembly GCF_000705375.1. The sequence continues at coordinate 46,918 of NW_010577832.1, forward strand.
TGAAAACACCACACTGTTCAGTACCCTAAACAAGCCTCCTTACGGGGAATTACTGATTCGCACAGGGAAGCAAAGAACCTCTTCTCTGTTACAGCAGGCTTTCTCATACATTGCTTCTTGCAATCGGTCAAAATCAGTTTGTGACTCCTGCCATGAGCGTTTTAGCTTGCTTTCTCCATGGTCCATTCCTCCGACCATCTGTGACACAAGGTGACTTCTGAGTCTGAAGCCATAGCAGTCTTGACTCAGACCCTATAGGATCCATCAGCATGTACTGGAGCTGGATGTGCTCCAAGATGCTTTCGCTGAAGAGGGCTGTGTCTCCACTGCACAATCTGTGAGCAGACTAATTGGAGCACCTGCTTGCAGGCTGCTGTTGGGAGAACTTGCATGAGGCATTTGGAAGTGTGTTAGTTAAGAAAACTACTCTATAAACATTTTTATAAGCTTATGTTCATGTCTACATATCAGGCCACCGGAGATTGAGGTCTGTCTAGCTTCTGTTCTTGCTCCATTTTACAAAACACTATAAATTCTGGCACTGGGTTTCGGTATGCATGCATGTGCATGTTAATATGTTTATATTAATAATTTCTTACCTAAAGAATAGAAGATTCCATTGTGGAAAAAAACATATTATAAAGAAAAATTTGGGCATGGATGCACAGAAGTGGGTATTTTCCCTTTCATCATTTATTGCCTGCTTATGCTGGGCTAGAGTGAATCTGGGCTTTTCTGTAACTCTGTGTGTAGATGTTAGTATGCTAAAAAAATTCTATGAGTCTGTTTAATGTTAACAACAAAAAAAAATCCTTTCAGTTCTCATTTGTAGTTTTCAAAGTCACCTTGCCAAAGAGTAGACAGAAAGTGAATGGGCTATCACAAGTTTAATGGTTATTTAAAATCTGAGTAATTTTACATAGGATTTCCATCTTTTCAGGCTTCCATACTTCCTTCCATTTGCATAACTATAATTTGTATTCTCGTGTGATGCAAGCTTTTAGAAAACGCATCCACATAAGTAGATCATATATACATTTTGATGAACTGAAGAGACATGCAGTGTGGTTTTTAAGATTCATTTCACCTTCCTCCTGTCTATCTTGATCATTAACAAACTTGCCTAAACTTTTATTTCAGTCATTATACTAGTTTAAATGACTGCCAAGAAGTAGGTTCTGTTTTCTTATTCTGTTTAGATGAATTTATTTTTCATTTCCATTTATCAATATTTCCCCCTCCAAAAATAACAGCTACACTCCTGTAGCAATACAGAGTCCTGAAACAAACAAGACTTGTTTAATATTGCATGAAATTTGCAGATAATAATAAGCTTTATTATCTGGGTATATCTGGAAAAAGATGTTTGTTGAGATTTACAAAAGTTACATTCTCTCCTTTCCTCTTGAAAGGACATAAATGTGAATGCTTATCTCACTTCACAAATGCATGATAATATCTAGTTCTTCTCTGTGTTGAGGAAGGGTCTAGTTCTATACTTATGTTGCTTGCTGTTCCCCATGAGAACACAGGTCTTTGTTTTGAGCTTTGCATTCACAGCTGCAAGACCTTAAATCTGGGGTACCTCCAGCCATATTTCAGTGTTTGGGTGTCAGCTGACAGCCGGCTTATATAAGGTGCTGGTGAAACGTCATGGTTATGTCCAAGAAACAAGGAGAAGGGAAGTGGTCTGAGGGGGCTGATGATCCGGCAAGTGAGTTGTACTCAGGTCCTGCATGAAGCTATTTAACCCTGATAATTTCCTAAGTTCCCTGTCCCAGTTTCCTCAGCAGTAAAATAAGGTTAATAATATTTACCAGCTTGTGGTAATTAGATCACTAATCAGTCAAAATCTATGCAATAAAATATAAAGTATCTGCATTAGTAGGATTTTAGTGATTCTCCAGGCAATCATGACCTGGCATCTGTTTTAAGCTGATAAGGGCTTGGAGAACCCTCATCAGTGAGCTTGGTCACTTGGTGATTTCCAAGGAAGAATAACACACAAACTTTTAAGTGTGATGACAATGAACATTTGGAATAGTTTGCCTAGGAGCATGCTGGTCTTTCTGTCATTCAAAATATTCACATCAAGAATGCCTGTAAAAGGGCAGGAGCAGGTGCTTTACATGGGGCCCCAGTTCTGCCTGACTGCGAGCTCCCACTGCCCAAGGTGCCTAAAGTTGGGTCTGCTCCAACTTTCCTACTCCCCCCGCGCCTGCATCCATAATGAAATGCTTCCTGAGAGCAAGACCTTGAATTAAAGTGACTCCTCCCTTCAGCTTTAATAACTGCACTGCCAGAAGCTCCTATGCACGGATGCTTTCCTCTTGCTCGTCCTCTTCATTTATTTATTTATTTGCCTCCTCCGTAGGGAGCTTCCTGTGACTGGGCCGTGCACAACTGCTGACCACAGACCCTGCTGGCTCGGGGTGAGCAGCAGGACCCTCTGCTCCACGGTGGGCAGCACGGCGCGGCGCTAACAGCGCTCCGGGCGCATCGGCGTGCATCAGCACGGATCTCCCTGCCGGCCGCACAGTGCTGCACTGCTGCTCAGCCCCGTGCTTGGCTGCAGGTAAGAGCTGGGGCTGCTGAGTCCCCGTGGGGGAGCCGGGGGAGAGGAAGGGGGTGTTGGTAGCTGGGGGCTCAGGTAACAGGAGAGGCACGGGGAGGATGCTCTCAGGAGAGTAGCAGGGGGAGGATGCTCTCAGGAAAGCGCCGGGGCTCACCGGAGTCCTCTGAAAGTGACGAGGGGAAAGGGGAAGAGGAAAAAAAAAAAAAGGGGAGGGGGGAGAAAAAAATGAGAAAAAAGCAAAAATATGAAGATAAAATGGGTAAAAAATGAAAAAGAGGGAAAAGGGGAAACAAGATAGGAAAAGAAAAAGAAGAAAAAAGAAAGGAGAAAAAAGAAGAAGAAGAAAAAAAATAAAACAGGGAAAAAAGAGGAAAAAAGGAAAAAGAAAAAAAAGAAAAAAAGAAAAAGGTTAACCTTCCACCTAAAACGGGAGAAATTCATAATACACTAGCAGGAAAAAAAAAAAGAGAGAAGAGAGCAAGAAAGTGAGATGCTTTTTCCCAGTGAAGAGACCCCAAAGAACTGCCTGCCATCGAAATGCACCCTCAGCCTCCCAGGCTGCCTGCCCCGGCCCCACAGCTCCAGCCCCACTGCCCCCAGGCTGGGGGTTTCTGGGCAGCAGAGTAGTGGCCACCTGGGGAAGCCCTGTGCTCCCTGCGTGCCTACGCATCACGCTGGGCAACTTCCCCCAGATTTCCCCCCAAATACCATGCTTACTGATACTAAATATCTCACATGCACCTGCCTGTCACGCTGCTCTGTGCATCGCTTAAACTTCAGTGCCAAAACTCATGGAATAAATATGAAAGTGCTAGTCAAAGGGCCGGGGAAATTTGATCATTTCTCTTGCTTTATGTATGGTTTAATGAGTAAAGATGGCAAGCTCTTTTATTTCAAATTATGGATTACAGTATTCAAAACAGATTAGCTCATAAAAGGCATCTGTGTATAGTATGTAAATTGGAAATCACAGACTTCCTTTATTAATTTGGGACTAACCTAATACATTCAGCTATGTTGATGCTAACAGTAAGAAAAAGTTGGGCAATAAAAGTAGTTGTAACTGGCTTTGGGAAAAGTAATACAAATGCAAATCATTTTGATGGCACTTCATTATGGGTATGTTTCATCAAAGAAAACCCAACCTTATAAATTTCAGTTCTCTGCAATCAACACAGCAGGAGGCCTTTCCTTTGCAGTTTTCATAACTTTGGATAGCATTTTCTCTTGATAAAGAAAAGGATATCTATGTTGATAGATAATGAATATATGCTCAAGAAGGAAAGTCAAGACTCAAGATGGATGCTTAAGTAGACCTTTAGGTTTGCAGCAGTGTCTAACTACTAGTGTCTAACTACTGACTGCTGTCAAAAGAGGTGTATCATCATTTGTTGCCAAAACAGATCATATATACTGTGCTTATTATATTATATATCATATATATATCATTTCCAGGTGTAAATCTGGTGAGATAAATATGATGCAAGTAAAAGTTATACCCATTATTTAAAACTGTTGATATTGGGTCATTTATTTGAGATATAGCTTACAATACATACAGCAAATTAATTAACATATTTGTGGAAATCAGCCATATTTTACTTTTAATTTTATGTTATGGAAATTATTTTTTGTATTAAATATTGCATATAACAATTTAGGCAGTTTTATGAAACTGGTTTATGTTACACTCTACTAGCATGAATTTTTATGCAACTGGAGATAGCAAGTGCACAGATTGTTACAAGTGGAGAATATTTACCTGCATTTATCCACTCAGGACTTCATCAGGGAAATAAAATTCATTAATGTTTACATAGAATTTTCCAAAAGTTTTGATATAACTTACTGCTATAATCTATATTCAGTTGTCTAGAAGTATTAATAGCCCACATGCAATTTATGTCTCTCTCTGGCCTTTACAAGACAGTGTTTGCATTTTTCTTTTTAGTTATTATTTTGAAGTTCGGTATAAGTGTGTGTATTTTCTCTCTCATATGACATAGACCTGTATGCCACCTGATTTGTGCACCACCTAGGCCTCTGATTGATAGATTATTTATGGGGTGCTGTTCCTCTGATTAGTTATGAATTTTAGTCACCCATTTTGTCTGTAACTTTATAGTGAATGAAAAATCAACTTTACTGAGGTTATTGGAGTTCTCCAAATTGACAAAGAGAAAAAAATCTATAGTGAGCATTCCTATATTGCAACATTTCTGTGCTTAACAGGTTGTAAATACATCAGGATAATTGTGAGCACAACTCTATATCCATTCACATATAGAAATGATAAGAAAAAAACCCAAAAAGTTGGTGGCTGAAAGCCATTCCTTTTATAACACTGAAACGAATTCCCTTGAATAACTATCTTAATGAACGTGGGCAATTGGCACCAGATTAAATCTTTATCCATGGTTCGGCTCACTGAAAAAGTTAGAAAGGCCTTCAGCTCAGAGGCTTTGCCTTACAACTTTCAAAGTGGAGATCCTCTAAAAGGGTCAACCAGAAATGACAAGGAGTGAGAAGTGACCACTTACGGAGTCTCTATTAATGCCATATTTTCTGAGAAGGAGTAAGCAGTCTGCACCTTTGAAAAAAAAAATAGAATATCACAATCACTATATTTGATTAGTCTCTGATATCCTGGGATTGCATTTTTAGCTTTCTATGAGTGGGAGAAAAGTGCTTTACAAAGAAAAAAATAACCAGAGCTTTTAGGAAAGAACAAGACAAGCAACATTACTACAATTGGAGTTGTGCCATACGGACCAATATGTGACATCACACAAACGCATAACTCAACATCAGGGGATAAATTTAGGTGAAACAATGCTAATTTCTGTCCAAAATAAACTCAGTCAAAGTGTCAAAATGAGATATTGCTTTTATTATGCTGTACTGATGTGCAAGTACTGATTTTCCTTTTATGTGTTGGCCTGCTTCTCAGGTCTACCTTGCACCTTACAGTTTCATTCAGTGTCGTGGTTGAGCCTTTGGAATTTAGTGTGCTGTTGGTTACAAGGAAAATATAAAACTGAATTCACAGCAGACTGTTTTGATTTTCACAGGGTGATTATTTCTTCCTCTTCTTATCTGTTTTAAACATGGAAAGCAACTTCACTCACTTCACAAAGACAGCTTCTAAAACTGAAGCTCTCTGTGGATGCTAGCCTTTTCTTTTTCTTTAAGGAAAATGCTCCAAAGAATTAAATCCAAGCCAACAGCTGCAGAAAAAATGCCTTTGCTGTTTGCTCCATACATGAGAATATCCTGCCACAGAACCCCATGCTAGAGATTAGAATAGCTGTATAATGGATGAATGATAGATTTAAGGTGAAACTTTCTTGAGAAGATGGTCAAAAAAGGAACTTTTCAATGGAAAGACACAAGGATCCCCCTTCAAAGTTAGATGCTAGCCTGGGCAGAGCAGCTCTTTTAGATCATTAAGTACATCATAGTTATGCACAGGAAAGTAATTCAAAGAAGTTTCTAGCGGATTCTTTCTTTCTTTCTTTCTTTCTTTCTTTCTTTCTTTCTTTCTTTCTTTCTTTCTTTCTTTCTTTCTTTCTTTCTTTCTTTCTTTCTTTCTTTCTTTTGAAGAAGCCCAGATAATTGAACTCTGGTGCGTTATCTTTAAAAACACATGGAAGTGTAATTCTAAAAAAATACTAGAAGATATTAGATTACCCCCAAAATATTTTTTGTTAAGTTATGCACCCTCTGAATATATGGTGGTATGATATTACAGATGCAGGTGGAATATAAATTATCTGATTCCCTTGGGCTTTATGGCTACTTGGATTTTACATACATAACAAAAGAACTTAATCAACTGCTTACTACCTCTGTACTGCCATTCAGAAAGTTGGGTGGATTTTTGACCTTTCCTGTTCTTCAGACTTAACTCTCCTCTGGATTTTTCCTTTTCAAGTCCATCAAGATTATTTTGAGTTAAACAGAGAGGATTTACAATTATGGCAATATTCGCTGTATTATAGTGGTAAGAAGTTAAGGATTTGTAACATCTAAACAATATTGTATTATTAAATCACTGTCACATCTCTTAATTATACTGCATGATGACTGTGCAGAGAACATTTTCAGTGGATCAACCTGCAGTTAATCCTTTTTATTTTTCTCTACATAGTCCTGTACAATAACATTGTGTACATGTGTAACTGCATAGAAATTGAAAAGCCAAAGCCAACAGGACTGAACTTGCACTCGGGCCCATTTGGAAATTTGATGCATATTAAAACCATAACTGAGATTTTTCTGTATGTTGTTAGTTAAGACTGATGGTAGCATTATGTAGCTAGCTTTCCTGTATGTAGACTTTCCTATTTGTTTATACCTGAGCTGATGAACAAGCCAGACCACCATGTCTGATCCCCTCTCTGCACTCCATTTTTCTTGCAAATCATTTGATCGCAAGAGGCTGAAAAATTAATTTCTGCAGCAAGGATCCTATGCTGGGAAACTATAACATGGCTCCATTTTCACGTTTGCAGGGCTGCAGTTTCCCAAGTGAATTTGAATGGGGACTTATCATCCCTGTTTTCACATGACACATCCTGCGATTTCTAGTCATTAAATATACTTTATGACATTCATGTACCTGGTTATTCTGTGATCAATTTTGATAGGAGAAGGGATTTTATCCTGTTTGTCCAGGTTGAGTCATAGTGAACGGCACATCCTGAAAACTCTTAAGTTTTCTGGCTAAATTCCACTTCTGTAAAGATGAAGTTAGAAATAGTGCTCATTAGCTTAACCATGATAACTGTGCTCGTCCCCTGAGGGAGCAAACTAAAATGTGTCAGCATAAGCAAACTCATGCTGAAATGTCTTTGCACTGCTCTGGACACCATCACAGCGCTTCAGAATCTCACTTTCAGACTCACCAGATGAAAAGATATTAGTGGTCTCTCTCTGTGCTAACTTTTCTTCCACTGTCCACTGAAAGCAAGTGAACAGATGCTTAATTCAAAGCATTTAAGAAGCTGGGGGGGAAATAAATGTAAGCTATTTCAACGTATATGCACTTCAGATTTATATCAGAATCAAAGCAAGCCACACTAGCATTTTCAGGATGTGAGAAGCAGAAGCATGATATGCATTGCCTTTTACTCCTTCCTTTCGCACAAATTTAATTACTTTATCTAATGCAATGCCCTGTTTTCCCTTCTAAGTGTAACAACAGACAACACGAACTGAACCTCATCACAATCTAATGTAAATAGAGGTTGGGGAAAAATCAGAATAACGGATACTTAAGAAAGGTATTTGTCTTTGAGTATCCCCTCCCTGCTATCTTTTCAGTGTGTTATGTTTGTTATGGACTCTCAGATATGGGTATTTCTTACAGATTTTTTTCCTAACCTTTAAGTATTTTCTCCATGTATGTTTGAGATCAAAGTTGCTATTGTGTGAATTTAATTTAAGGTGCCTTTCTTTGTGTAATAGGCTGCTGTTTCAGATGGTACAATGCCACTATTAATCATCATAAAGAAAATGCAAGAAAACAGTCCAAAACACGTGTCAAGAACTACAGTGTGATGGATGCACAATTGATGGCACCATTATTATCACTCAGCAACTTGAAAACTTTTGGTGCTCACATTTTCTCCCTTGCAAACATCATTAACTTGTTCATGGGATCCAATAGTTTGTGAAAAATATATTACTTCTCTACTCACTTTTTCCTCATCCTTCATACTCCATTGACAGAGCCAGTTCTCTGAAATTTCTTAATGTATTTTAAGTTTATTCCATGCTTTATGAAAAAAAAAAGAAAGAAAAACAAACAAAAAGTAGTTGCAGGGAGCAAAAATCAATTATATTGATTTTGAACTGTTAATGCAAAAGTAGATTTTATGAGTGATTGCACTTAGGAAACTTATATTATTGGTCACAGCTAAATTTACTCCTTGCTTTTGTTCTCTCTAATGAATCAGGAAGACTTAAAGAGTAAAATATCAGAGTGTCAGCTGAAAGCAGCTAATATGGCCCACCAAAGCTTTCAGCACTTGTAATAAACTGAATCTGGTTTTATGTGATGGTGGGACATCTTCCAATTGATAACAAAACTTAATATTGCTATACAAACTAGATATGCTCAAACATGACGTTACCATGTCTCAAGTACATTTTGGAAAATGTTGCTGTCTGGTGGTAAATGCTGTTGTCTGCAAATAGGAAATGACAGCTCTATTCCTGTTTCCCTATGGGCAAATGAAGGCAAGTTGCCATCCCGTGTAGAAAGGCTATGTGACTTTGTGGCTGTTCTTCTGCCAGGTGACAGGTAATACCAGCCACATCAGACGGTGCTGGTAGTAGTAGGAGGCACTGCTGTTTTTTGTTTGTTTACTTTGTTTTGTTTTTGTTTGTTTTGTTTTGTTTTGTAGAAAGTTAGTGTATTTATCCCTGTTTATCCCTAGGGTAGACCCATTCACAAGGAAATGGATCACATTTTTCCTTGAGTTCTCATGCTACTGCGCTTGGGTGCTGCCCTCTGCTGCACTGGTAGCACAGGCACCAGAGGAGACTATCTGGAAGACCAATAGGACACCAATTAGCTGCACCAGGGGCCTCTGAAGGACTTTGCTAGGACCATAATATCACAGCTTCTGCCCCTATGTGCAACCTGCTTTGCACACAAGCCACCATTATATATCCTTGCTATACAAACCTAATGAGACAGAGAACTGCAGACCTGAGATGTCTGATTTTTCTTGGGTAAGGTTAGTCGCAATACCAGTTGTCCTGTAAAAAATGATAACCTGCAGGAGGTTGTATTTAGGGGGTTATTTTAAATGTGAAAATTAAGAATTATGAATAAAGAGTAGGAATAAGATTAAATGAGAATTCTTCAACTTTTGTTGCTATTAAAATCGTATCGAATAGCTGTCGATAGTGAATAATGTTATTATCTCACTATAAAACAAAACGAAAATCTCTTGAATCAGATATATTCTTTCTTAGAAGTAAAAAAATATTATTGGAAAGTGCAAATATCTATTTGCAAAAAAAATGCAGAAAATGAAATATGTTTGGAAGGGTTTTTTTGGTTTTGAAAAAATAAAAGACAGAGAGCTTTCTACATCAGATTTTGACAATTAACCATGTAGCATTTCACTTTCGTCCAAGAAAGGGCATATATGAATCAAGAGGATACCAGTTTTGTTTTATTATGGGATCTTTGATATTGTTGGTTTACCGAAAAATGCATTACCCAAGAATCTTGGCTTCTGAGAGTGAATTTGGTTCTTGTTGAAAAATAATTGAAACCATGAATCCTAAGGCATCAAAGCAGAAGACGAAATAAGAAGAAATAAGATATTATGAAGAAATTGATTCTTTCTGCTCATCTATGACATAAAACAGATTTTTGGATAGTTGGTGGTAATGCTCTTTTAGTGGTACAGAAAATTCCTGCATCAGATGCTATAATTTCAATTTCTTCAAGAAAAATCTTAAAAGCAATCCAATAGTTACACTGCAGAGAAAATTTTTATGTTTGAGAAAAAAAAATCCATTTCAGTCATAATGAAAATGCCTTGAGGGTATAGCATGTTCCATAAAAATTTGAGAGGTTCTCATACACAAAAGAATTGACAAAATGATCTTTCTTAGGGCTAAATGCATAGGTTAAAACATATTGGCCTTTATTCAGGTTCCATTAATTCACTAGTTACAGTATGGCTGCAGATTATATTTTTTTCTTTTAGCATTATACATATATATTTTTTCTTTATAGCATTAATGTGATGTTAAAAATTTTTCTATAAAATATTAAAACTTACATTTTTCACTAGGTATTTAAATTAGAGAGTAGAGAAGAATCAATAGTTATTTAAATTTGGAAAGATACTGAAAGAAACTAATCATAAATTACAGAATTAATGATTTAGAATATTACCGAATAATCAATAATTACTAACTGATGTTCTCAATCACTCTTATTAAGTATGTTTTGGAATGTTTGTAATTCCACCGCATAATATTCTATCAGGCCTCCTTGATTCTGAAGAAATTCTTACAGAATACAGAAGAATATGGAGGGCAAGAAGCTGTTGGGTAAACTTAATGAGAAAAAGAGCAGGTACATAGTGTGGAAGAAGGGCCAAGCCACATGGGAAGAATATAGGAACACTGTCAGAGAATGTAGGGATGCAATGAGGAAGGCCAAGGCTGGTTTGGAATTAGAGTTAGTGAGAGATGTCAGGGGCAACAGGAAGGACTTCTACAAATACATCAGCAGCAAGAGGAAGACTAGGGAAAATGTTAGTCTGCTGCTGAATGGGGAGGGTGCCTGGGTGGCGGAGGATGCTGAGAAGGCAGAGTTACTAAATGCCTTCTTTGTTTCTGTCTTTACTTCTAAGGTTAGTCTCCATGAACTACAGAGCACAGAGACAAGAGAGAGAACCAGGAGAGAGGAGGACTTTCCGCTGGTCGAGGAGGATTGGTTAGGGATTATTTAGGCAAACTGGACACCCACAAATCCACGGGCCCAGATGCGATGCAGCCAAGGGTGCTGAGGGAACTGGCAGGGGTCATTGCTCAGCCGCTCTCTATCATCTTTGAGAGGTCATGGAGGGTGGGGGAGGTGCCTGAGGAATGGAAGAAAACCAATGTCACTGCAGTCTTCAAAAAGGGCAAGAGGGAGGACCTGGAAAACAACAGACCGGTCAGCCTCACCTCCATCCCTGGAAAGCTGATGGAGCAGCTCATCCTAGAGACCATCTCTAGGCATGTCAAGGAAAATAAGGTGATCAGGAGTAGTCAGCATGGATTCACCAAGGGAAAGTCGTGTTTGACAAACCTGCTAGGCTCTATGATGAGGTGACTGGCTGGATAGATGATGGGAGATCTGTGGATGTTGTCTACCTAGACTTCAGTAGGGCTTTAGACACAGTCTCCCATAACATCCTCATAGGAAAGTTCCGGAAGTGTGGTCTGGACAAGTGGACAGTGAAGTGGATTGAGGACTGGCTGGTTGGCAGAGCCCAGAGGGTAGTGATAAATGGGGCCGAGTCTAGTTGGAGGCCTATGGCCAGTGGCATCCCCCAGGGATGGAGGATGGTACTGGGCCAGGTACTCTTCAATTTTTTCGTCAATGACTTGGACAAGGGCACAGAGTGCACCCTGAGCAAGTTGTTTGTAGATGATACAAAACTGGTGGAGTGGCCGACATGCTGCCATTCAGAGAGACCTGGACAGGATGGAGAGGAACCTCATGAGTTTCAAAAAGGACAAGTGCAGGATTCTGCACCTGGGGAGGAATAACCCCAGACACTAGTACAGATTAGGGGTTGACCTGCTGGAAAGCAGCTCCATGGAGAGGGATTTGGGAATCCTGGTTCAGAACAATTTAACCATGAGGCAGCAATGTGCCCTCATGCCCAAGAAGGCCAGTGAGGTCCTGGCCTGCATCAGGATGAGCGCTGCTGGCAGGGCGAGGGAGGTGATCCTTCCCCTCTACTCAGCTCTGGTGAGGCCGCAACTGGAGTATTGGGTGCAGTTCTGAGCTCCCCAGTACAAGAGGGATGTGGAACTTCTAGAGAGGGTCCAGTGTAGGGCCACGAAGATGATTAAGGGACAGGAGCATCTATCATGTGAGGAAAGACTAAGTGAGCTGGGCCTGTTTAGCCTATAGAAGAGAAGATTGAGAGGAGATCTGATCAACATATACAAGTACCTGAGGGGTGAATGCAGAGGTGATGGGGCAAAAGTCTTCTCGGTGGTGGCTGGTGACAGGACAAGGGGTAATGGATGCAAGTTGAAACACAGGAAGTTCCACTTCCATGTGAGGAAAAACTTTTTTCCTGTGAGGGTGTCAGAGCCCTGGAACAGACTGCCCAGAGAGGTTGTGCAGTCTCCTTCTCTGGAGATCTTCCAAACCCGCCTTGATGCCACCCTGTGTCACGTGCTCTAGGTGTCGCTGTTTGAACAGCGGGCTGGACTAGATGATCTCTAGAAATCCCTTTGAACCTTACCCATTCTGTGATTCTGTGATGAACATTACCCATTCTGTGATTCTGTGATTCTGTAATATGTCCTAATAAGAAGCTCTATTCTGGCAGTAGATGAAAGAATGTCTTACCATGAATATGAGTATGCACCTTGGTCTTTATTATACTTAGTGATCAATGTCTCTAATCTCCTCCTGTAGTTAGTGGATGATATAGGGTCTGGGTTTTGGTGCTTCCAATTCCCCTCGAGGGGCTCAACTTTTTTTTTCCACTGCCGATGGAGGAGGCCTAGGAAGCCTCACCTCCTCAACCTCTAATGTTAATATTTGCCTCAGCTCTCACAAAGCATTTATAAATATTTCCTTATCTTCATAATTCTGCATAAAGCTGTTGGCCTTCCCTCTCAAGCTGTCGCAAAGCGCAGGCAAAGCACCTAGGCCTGCAGATATGTAGCTGGCGAACTTTTCTTGAGCCATAGCTGTCCATAAACTGACGGGTATACGTGATGTACTTTTCTTTATCCAGGTTCTTGCAAATCTTATGTGCAAATTCATGACTTCTGACCTTCTATGAGCACACACCAAAGTGGCTGCTATTTGGCTCATTTAAAAGCAAGGCTCAGGAGAGCTCTAACTCACTGATAATGTTACTAAAAAACTTTAATGATGTGATGTGTATATTGCTACACTTTCCAATGTTGTTCCTGAGTTTAAATAGGAAAAACCTTATTGTTGCTGTTCATACACTGCAAACAATCCTGACATTAAAGTGAGGTCCTCATTGGATGGTATCTCGTTCCACATGTGGCCCTCAAAGGGATCAGAAAAGCTATTTTGTTTGTATTTTAGGTATCTTCACTCTTATTCACTTTCACACAGCTGTAAATTTCAAATATACCAAATATATTTTTGGAGAAGAGAGACAAATAGGATTGTTTTCTAAACCAAGGAAGACATAAGAAATTCAAGGAGGGTAAAATACAGATTTCAGCATCAAGCATATAGGGAAGAATATGAAATATTTATGTATTTTACTGAAAATAATATTGAAATACCTTTCTAATGCATGAATGAAAGGGATGTGTAGGGCAGGTTGCCTGTCCTTTAAGGCCTGTATTAATTTGCCTGGGAAGTTGTTTCATCCTTTTTTTTGCTCTAACATTCCAGATGTTTCTTTTGTGCTGTATGGGGGAAGATAGTTGTACTATATAAATGCAGTTTGGGTGACTAAATTCTACTTCTTCTTCAGCAGTCACTTTCATAAGGCAATGGTGACATTCTGCTTGGTTTCCCAGAGAGCCAGTATGCTTTTTCTTGTCATTACTGAACATACTAGCATGGACAACATATTGTTTAAAAAGTATTACTGTAAACAAATTTATAAATCAATTATACTGTAAAAGCTACTCAGGTGTATATAGCTGATAAACACAGTGACTCAGACTAAATAAAAGCATATAAAATGATCTTAGCATTAACAGGAGGAAAGCAAAATAAGTGAGTTACATTCACCTTTAAATCAAATTCAACAAAGTCTTTGGATTTTAATGGATCAGGTCACTGAGATTACAACAGATCTCTGGTAACACAAGTGAAAGCCTTATAGCTGTTTATGCCAACACTACTTAATTAAAAGTATGGTCTGAAACAGATTTCAAACTTTGTTACAGTCCTTATAGGGGAAATGTAGCCATGTCAGCTGATTTCCTGCCAAATGAATGTACCTGGCTTCCTCTAAATTAGCTGCAGATAATTGTCAGTAAAGGGGGATGAGGGGACTGTTGTCCTTTTGTTCTTAGATGTTCAGTTAGCTCTTGTGGATTTTTATTTTCCAAGTAGTGTGTTACTGCCTGTATAAGTTTAGAGGGAGGGTAAAAAAAAGAGTGAAATAGAACTAATGAGTGTTTTTTTTTTTTTCCTTTATGCTTTCTGATGGGGAAAATGTTAACCTTCTTCTTTAGTTGTAGTTGTATTAAGTTATGTCAAGCTGCTTTTTAATTTAGTTGAATCTTCACTGGTGAGGCAGTAAAAGCTGTTTCCCTGTTGCTCTAGTGAAAATAAAATGAAGAATTTTACACAGGGGCGGAAAGTCTTGTGAATAAAAAGGTTTTTCTGATGCTTTTTATCTCCCTTCAGAAAGGGGGAAAAAACAGAATGGTTTTCCTGTACAGAGCTAGGTAGTGATTAACGAGGCTTTTGTTGCTAGAGGGTGTGATTTGTATACTTGTTGGCTTTCTTTAAAAAGGCTGTGAC